>VCRD01002176.1:0-12201 GCA_006783055.1 Trinorchestia longiramus | reverse complement strand
TATATATATATATATACATACAATATATTGAATATTGTTCTACAACCATTTTACAATTGTACCGATTAAACAATTCTCAGCCTCAGAATTAAATTATCGAATTTCATTCACTGGAATAAGAGAATTCCTAACCAAATACTCTACAAACTTTTCATAGCGTAAACTTAACTGAATTAATAACTGCATGGAATCCTCTTGTGCGTACAGATTTTGTGTGCTAGGGCGAGTGAAAGAAAGAATATACAGAACGTATTCAAATTTTTCGTAATAAAGACATAATCAAACTATACGTCCTGTGTAGAAAAAATCACACCCCGTTATTAGTTTACTTTTAAAATCAAATACCAATCAACCCTGTTTTTTTCAATTGAATCGTAATAAAAATACTCTAAAAAGGCGTTTGTAAGAAGTTTTTCGAACTCCAATAAGTACCTAAAGGAAACAACATAATTTTACGATTTTACGGGAACAATTCCGTCGATAAATGAAGAGTAAGCTTTTAGTTGTCGCTTATAGACTTGGAACTTCCCATTGGAGGAGTTCAGTTGCAGATCTCTCACTGAGGTGTGAGAAACAGGACGGCAACAGCCAAATAAATATTGCTGAGAGATGCAATATTGTACAGCTCGTTACAGCTTGAGTTCTGTAGGTTCAAATATCGCTGACTCTGTTTTCCAGACAACACAATTGCAAGGTACAAATAACTTCTCAACAATTTTACTACAATAGCTAAATAAAAAAAAATCATAAAAAAAGATCTTATTGACGCGTTAGAATTTTGTCCAGCAGAAAAACACTATTAGTCTCCTGTGAAAGCACCCTGCATAACTGTTCACAAGTTTGTGTATTTCCTCCAAGGAGAAAATTTTCAATTGATCGCACAAGCATTTATTCATTGCTTCATGTTCGTTATAGTCCTTAGATGATGACGACGGTGCAGAGTAGCTTTAGCAGTTTAACACGTTGCCTCCGATTGCCTGATTGATGTAAAACTTCACTTTTTACGCATAGTCACTAGAAGGATCTGAAAAAATTACAGAACCTAACCTAAGTGGTACACATACGTACCACTTCGGAGTCAACGTGTTAAAAAGACTTGAGTCAGAAGGCTTAAGATCCGTGCTGAAGACATGCATTTCTACCAACTAAATACTCAATGGTTATAGTCAAACCTCGTTATTTTCACCATTATTATTTGCATTATTTACAACTTGTATTGCTTTTTAGAAGTTTTTCACAATATTTAGTACTGGCTCGTTGTTTTCAGGTTATTTACACGTTTTCCTGCATATACAAACACTCTTAATCTTAAATTATGACTTAAATTACGACAAATAACAAGGCTTAACTGTACTGAACAAATTATCTGGTAGTAAGCGGGCGTACATTGTATTGGAATCACATAATTTCTTTCAACAATTAATAGGCTTCGGCGTTTGGCCCGACGTATTTTTGGAAAGTTAAATTCCTTTAATGCTTTCCAGCCTTGATTCCAGAAATGACGAATCACAGTTCTCTTTTTTTCCGTTGTGCGCGCTGTTAGTGAAGCAATCATGCGTGCAATGATATAGCAGCTAGAAAATTGGCTTGATAAGTTCAATCTACGATCACATGATCGAAATAATGCCAGAATGGTGCTATTTTGCTTGAAGTTTAGTTTGAATATCTTGAAGAATGGATGATTGATGTGTGCAAGTTGTACTTTGCAGCAGCAGCAGATGCTCACAAATATTGAGGATGCACTTAAAATCAATTTCGTTCTTGTGCGTAAGACACATGAACGAAACCCGTTTACAAGTTTTTCTGTACTAAATTAAAGCTTCAAACTAATTAGAAAATATTATATCGATTCCCTATATATAGCAGTGTTTCCGGAATTTTATCAGAACCACAACCTTTTAATTTCAGTATTTATTTCAAGGATATCCAGCGGTACGCTCCTGTCCTACTCTATCGATCAGTTTATCTCTATAGTGATGTCAGGTATCTGTTTGTCTGAGTATCTGTCACTTGATCTGCCTGTATTCCGGCAGTTCGTTTGTCAGATTGTGCCAGTTCATAGGTTAGTTTTCCAAGTTTATTCGCCTAGTATTCTGCTAGGTTGACAGTTAATTAATCTTTCCTACAAGCACATCGATCTTACCGTAGCTGCTGTTGATTAATGCTCTATTATCAGATAACATATAAACCTTGATTCTTTTCTAACAAAAATACATGGAGTGTTTAGTATGATTGATAAGACAAGAAGTGTCTAGATGCGTAATTCTTCGTAATACACTAGTGCATGACAGATAGTTTCTCATATTTCGCTTAAGTTGAAAATACTTATGCAAATTAACGTAAATCTAGTTTTAAATTATAAGATTTTATCCTTCAATAAGAGTACATTAGAGCTGAAGTAACCTTAATGCACACGCTGTAGCAACCTAAATAAGGTACTAATAGTGTGACTGTTGAAGTCGATTCGATGTTATCGTTTACGGATTTCATGCTACATTCCGTTGCAATTTCAGTATCAGAAGCAGAATATGCTCGTTTTCCTGGGAATACAACCAGCCAAAGAACAAAAAAAAAGAAACGCATTCTTGTGCTTAATGCACAAAACAGTTTTTCTTCCGTGAAATTCATTAACAAAAATTTGATTACAGAACGGTGCAGGATTTTCATGCATCACAGCTTTTATGAACACACATATTTTTAGAAATTGTGTGCTGAAGTAAAGAGCTAAACTCTATTCAATTGCAATTGAAATAGAAGTTCAATAGTGGGCGAACAAGCAGCACACAACAATGATTCATTAACAGAGAATTAAAATATAAAGTACTCAGAAGTTTATCTTTTGCTTGATTCACACAAAGGAATCGTCGCTGTACGCATCGTGCTGGGCTCTGAAGCTGTATCCGTTCAAATGGACGGACCACATGTTCTAAATGTTGATATTCGAGTCTGCCCTAACAAATTGTCGTCAGGGAATGAAGAAATGGGCTTTCTCTTAGTCATGTCAAAAAGCGCTACCTATTACTTGTCCTTGCGAATGATAAATTCTGTTTTACAATTTTTGTATGGCACACTAACAGGCTATATGATCACAGCTGTTCTTTGCAGAGTCCTCACTGAAAAATTGTTTAGGCAATTTGACGATAGCATTGTACAGTTTCGTTATTTTTACATGTTTAAAACACTTGTGCGACGGACATGCGTATTTCCTTTGTTTTTCCCACGAGATGAAATGTATTGTTACAGATTAAAGACTGAATCCTCGTTTTTAACTTTCGACCACAGAAATTTTTACGGAGAACCTTGATACGTGAACTTCTTCGAAGGTGAGAAGAAACATTTGTGAACCAGTCTCCGTGAGCTTCTTGATGATGAGATACTTGTGCTGCATTTCCCTCTCATGAGTTGCAGAAACAAAACACTCTGCAGGCAAATTACTGCTTTGGTCTCGGTTGAAGATTCAGAAATTGAATACACATGATCATTATATGTAATAATTTGAGAAATGAGCACATATAGCATTTATAAACTAGATGTTTTAGTTCATCCATCCAGGTGATTAAAATATCAATTTCATTTTGAACTGGTACATACTTAGTTCTGACGCTAGAACGAGACAAAAGTTCTGCGATTGAGAGTTACACACTGCAAGTAGCATTTCGACGTAGTGAAGAGACAAGAAAGCGTTTATACAATAAGAAATACGTACTAAGAGCGTAGACCAGACGTGGCCTCAGCATATACCAGCCAAGCCAACGTTACAGACATTATCGACAGATGAAGAGACGACTGAAGAAGAGAGCACAAGACTGCAACAAAAATCTGCTGATAATCCTATTGGCAAGTGTCCCTCGCCATCCAATAGGATTTGAAGGAATATTTTCCGCTTCTTTTAGGGTAAATATTGCGCAGTTGCTAGGGACGGCGGTAGCTGCGGACATCTGGGTTTTGCTCTGCTCACTACAAGCATCCAGGCAGGAAATGTGACTACTAGTTTTAAAATATGCAGTAAAGGAAAGTTGAATTCTTTGTAATATTTAGTAGTTCGGTCGGCATATATTATCGATAATATAACCGTTCGATAAGGAATATAATTTGCGAATCTTTATATGTATACTGTAGTTGTGTTGAATGATATTGTGATATTATTTCTGAAATGTGTAAAGCACAATAATAAGAATAATAAGTTGCTTGCCTCACAGAGTTGGACTTCACCGCGTACTTGAAACATCGCGTATGAATTATCTCGATAAAACAATCACTGCTCCTGTACTTCACTCACAGAACACACGGCACATTCACTCATTCTCTACTGATCTAAAAATAGTGATCTTCAACACAAAAATTTGGAACACAAGTTTCATTTTTAGGGTCTAAGTTGAAGCAATAGAAGTTAGCAACTTCAAAAAACTCAAGACAATAAGAAGACTTAATTTTATTGGCAAAGATTAAGTTACAAAGGATTTTTCAATGCAACGATTAAACAGAAAGGAAAATAATGCTGAGACTATTTCAGTTGGAAAAGATTTTACGTCTAATTTTGAAGTTCCATTTGCAGCTTAGGCCATCACCAGGACGTGTTATGTTCGATGGTATGAACACTAAACGAAGGTCTCATATTATTTAGCACTGAATTCTTATTTTTCAATGCGTCATAATAGGGCACGTTAGCTACATTTAATACGCATTCACTACGATGTAATGGGTATGCACGCTGCCATGAACAGTGTTGTCGATTACTCGTTTTCACTTAATAGTCTTTTTCTTTGAATCACCTTTATTCTTTATCCATAGAGTGACTATTCCGTATTTTTGCCTTTTTTAATTGTTTCAAGGTGCTCCCACACCAAATTAATTTTTTTAATTATGGTAGCTCTAACGCTCTTACAATTGCATGGCCCGCCCTGAATTTCTGCGTTCCCTTCACCCCCGTACTCCTTCATAATTCACTCGAGTCTTGCACTGGAAACCTTCTCTGTGAAGTCA
Organism: Trinorchestia longiramus; assembly: GCA_006783055.1. Classification (NCBI taxonomy): domain Eukaryota; kingdom Metazoa; phylum Arthropoda; class Malacostraca; order Amphipoda; family Talitridae; genus Trinorchestia; species Trinorchestia longiramus. The sequence goes on along the minus strand of VCRD01002176.1, from coordinate 7,218 downwards.
AAGTCTCCTGAGAATTGAGAATTGAGGCAAAACGTAACAATCGATCGCAGCCACGAGGCCGCTGCTTGCAAGTAACACAACACCACGTAGACCTGCACGTACAGCTGGGGTAACTGTAGTAGTGGAGACTAAGTGTAGTAGCAGCGGCTGTAACTAGTAGCAGGGACTGTAACTGTAGTAGCAGCGGCTGGAACCATAGTAGTGGAGACTGTAACTGTAGAAGCAGCGGCTGTAACTAGTAGCAGGGACTATAACTGTAGTAGCAGCGGCTGTAACTAATAGCAGGGACTGTAACTGTAATAACAGCGGCTGTAACCATAGTAGCAGAGACTGTGAATGTAGTACCAGAGACTGTAACTGTGCTAGAGGAGACTGTAACTGTAGTCGCAAAAACAATAACTTTCGTGACACGGACTATAATTGCAGCAACTATCAGGGCGCAACTGTCATAGCAGTGGCTGCAGCGTTACTACAGGGGTAGTAACTGCAGTAACTGGGAACGTAACTACAATAAGTGGATTCACCAATAACAGTAACAGAAGTGGTAAATATCGTGAAACAGACAACACAGCAGCAGTCACTATTAAAGTCACTAAAATTGCAGCAAATCACAATTTCATTTAGAGGAAACAGTCACTCCAGCAACATAGACCAGCATCCACAGGAACACGTACAGGAACTGCAGACCGAAGGATAGATTGACGGATTTCATTCTGTAACCAAAAATAATAACTAACTTCAATAACTAGTACAGTTATTAGTTATTGAAAACACTGCTATTACTTTTGTGCTATATAGACTTGTGTAGATGAGATACTCTGTATCTACAGTGTATCTAAAATATGTAGCTGCAGTGATCAGTTGAAGATGGTTAGGTCCAGCAGAAACCGGGTCTGTAACTGCTATGAAAGGAATATATTAACTTCAGCACTAGAAGAGAACCACAGCAATAACAGGATTCTCAGTGGCAAAGACACCGTTGTACTTTTGAAAGATTATAAAAATCAAGCATAGTAGGTGTGGCTCATGGCTATATCACGACATGCAGTCTTGACAGCTCTAGTTGACCGAGGCAGTGATAAATATTGTAGTTCCAGCGGCATAACATGTTATATTGCTGCATCATGCACATTAACAACTGCATCAATTATGCATACTAGTCACTACTGTGACTAGTAACATCATCAGCTACAAGAACGACAGCTGTGTACATTTCTGTGACAAGTTAACATCCAAAACCAATTAAGGACTAATGTATAGGTAGCATCAATAACATCCATCGCCTTAGAAACAGAATTCACGTTGACTTTAACTGTCGGCAAGAAAGTTGCACTGACCTAAATAGTTTGTCAAACAATGCACGCTTAAGAGGCATTGATGGTATTAACCGAGAATTCATTTGAAGTAAATCAACGACTATACTCGTATGTTATTCTTAATTTGGTATGATTGCTCTAAGTAAATTAATGAGAAGCTACCACAGCAACAAACTTATAACTTTCAATTCACGCCACTCGGACAAACAATAACAAATTTTCGCCAAACGTCACACCTAAACACCCGTTAAATCAATAAAAGGACCCGCCTTCACTGCTGGAGTTCCCGCAGGCTGCGTCGGCACACGGACAGGCCACCTGCATTGTTTAATTAACATAATTAGATGAGGTTGCAGGCCTACAAGACAAGAAAGAGGCCTACGGCTCGCTGTCTGCCAGCTGCTGCCCACACTTCAGAGCAGGAGGCCGCCTGCATCGCTACAGCAGGGTGATGTTGTCGCTTGTCATCCACCGTTGTGGACTCGCGCTGTCCATCATGTTTGTGTTTTTCCAGCGGACGATGAATGGTAGCGCGACTCACACGTTTTAGTGCCCGTAAATGAGGGTCTAATTAACAGTCAATCCACTCTTCCTCAATAAGTTGTAAAATGATTGATGTTTAACATACTCCAGTAAAACAACTGAAGAATCTGTTTACACGTACATTCGCACATACAGGGTGCAGGAACTTAGTTTCTTTTTTTCAAAGAAAAACACTGAGAAAAAGGCAGTTATGTTCTCATACTATATGGAGGAACTGATTAAAAATCGCAATTATGTGTACACTGAATTTTCCTTAAACTTCATTTTAACATAATTTTTCATACTACATATGTAGTTATTCAATTTCAGTTCTAGTGCCAGATCGCAGCGCTAATATCTGGATGGACAGAGAAGATACATCTTAGTACTCATGAAATGCTCTTCGATATCATAAGGCCTGTACTAAAAGTCATATATTTTTATCTGGTTACATCGACGGAGTTACTCTGCTTGTATACTTCTAAGAACGTAACTGAGAGAGCAAAGTTGGAACCCTAACACCAACTTTACAGTAATGACCACATCCCGCCAAAAAGTGAAAAAATGTATAGACACCTTCTACAGTGAGGTTTGAATGTGTTAATTGATTCTAAAAATCAAAGATCATATTGAAAAGGGGTTTGGTAACTGGAATGAATAACTGTTACACGATTTAAATGAATTTTAGAAAGGACGTCATCTCAGCTTCGGGATACCCGCCATGGCGCTCCTGTGTTGTACCTCTTTGTGTTCTCCATTTTGCGGACGAGTGGCTAAAAAAGTGGACGAGTTCAAGTGTGCATAAAGACGGCCTTGGGCGCCATGAATATGCACAGTCGATAACCCTTTCAAAGTAGTTGCCAGATGGCGCCATCTCTACTTATCTACTTAGCTAAAACGATGAGAAATTACTTCGTTAAAGCTACATTAAAAACATAACATTTAAGATAATTAGAAGATATGGTACAAAAATATATGAGTGCAAAAATCCTTTGATATATCAAATGATATTTCGCAGGCATATGTGTTTTCTCATTGCAATTATAAAAAAAGTCGAGTTAAAGGACATATGCATCATTAATTCTATATTCACAGTACTATAACTAAGGGACACAAAACGACATAGAAACTTCCATGTATTATTGTGTTCGCACAGTTTTCTTTCAAAAACGGTTTCTCTAGGCCTTAAAAGGAGCGCAGATGGTGGCGTATGGTATCAGCTACCTGTGTTTTTTATGGGTAAACAAAGTGAAGGAAAGCAGGCAAAAAAGTCAGGCATGGCGTCGTCGCGAATACCTAAATTTGCATGAGAAAGAGCGCTTAAATGGCGCTAATGATGCCACAAAAATGGAGTCTGAATTGTACGTAGTCAAGATACGACTCGAGCCAGTCACTGAAATGTACCGATTGAAAGAAAATGTTACAAATACATGAAAACACGTATAAATATATTGAGATTTTTTCTATTGAAAGCATAATAATGTAAGAGAAAAAGCATAGTTGAGGTACACAGTGATCTGAATAGAACACTTCATTATTCTGTTCCTCCATGACGTGAAATTTACGCTGACCACACTTTTTCAGTATTATTTTTTGTCGGAAAAGTTTTTCACTACACTGCCCACAAAGTTATACAAATATATTTACTATTAAATAATATTAAAATCAACAATAGTTATCACTAAATTCCTCTCATAAAAATGTTTCTTTTCAGAACTAGAGGCAACATGGAGGGGCGCATTTATTTATGCACTAGACAGTTCTTGTGGCTATTCCACGATTTAGATTTGACAAATTTGAAATTATTATAACAGATTTACGATGAATTATTGTGTTTTAAATGAATAATTTTCATTAATATATATAAAACTTTCATTCTGCATTTTATGAACCGATAAGATAGCTGTGTAGGAGAAGAAGGTTAATGACTGGAAAAATGGCGTATTTTAAGGATTTCCGGCGCCTTTGGTATCCACAATGCAATGCTTATAATACATGTATGCTCGTTCTAATTCCAGTTCAATAATTTTTCTTCAGTAACTGATGAGAAGAAATGGTACGGACACACAGACAGAGAGAGAGAGAGATGGAGATACACTGTTTATTACATAAGTAGATACAGAGAGTGGAACTCACTGATTCAGCGATGAAGTTAAAAAGAAGGATCGGTTTAGCACAAAGTTAATTTTCGTTGATGTTTAATACTGGACGTGAATGCACAGTTAATCAAGAACCGGATAACTTCTGCAATCCAAGGGACTAAAACATGCGTGATCCGGTCATAGGTCAGGTAGTGCGTGTATGAGAACCTGTGCAAGAACCACAGGTTCTATTCGTATGAGAACCTGTGCAAGAACCATAGGTTGTATTCGTATGAGAACCTGTGCAAGAACTACAGGTTGTATTCGTATGAGAACCTGTGTAAGAACTACAGGTTGTATTCGTATGAGAACCTGTGCAAGAACCACAGGTTGTATTCGTATGAGAACCTGTGCAAGAACCACAGGTTGTATTCGTATGAGAACCAGTGCAAGAAGAGCCAAGCAGCAAGTTTCTCTGTGTTGGCCGCAGCCAGACGTCTCTGCAACATACGCTCTGCCAAACTTTGTTATGTGCAACAATAAAACAATTTTATGGCCTCAATAATAGTTTTATTTGGCCAGATTTGGTGCCTAATTATGGAAGCAGGAGGCAGAGTGTGCAGCAGCTGGCGACATGTTGCACCAGCCAAGCCACAGGCGCTGGGGAAAATATTTCTATGAATTTTGTCGGTCATGAGACTTTGTGGAAAAACTTATAAGCATTAATTTGCAAGCAGCTCATCCATTCTTGTGTTTTTTTCTTCCTTTAAACAGAAGATACTGGAAGAAGAGAAAAGTGAGAAAGGAAAAGTGAAAAAAGTAAGGAATATAGGAATTTGAAACGAATATACGGCAACAAATAAAAGAAAATATAATACCTTCACTTCTGTTTTGCAATGAATAATAGATTGTTCTGTCTTGAACTTACAAACTATTGACTTTCTTCTTTAACGTTGTAATGATTCACTAATACTACAATTACCACCAAGCTGATGTTAGACCGCTGTACAGCTTTGCACCCAGTCAAAGTTAGGAGTAAGCTTATTTCGACTTAAGAGCAGTTTTATGTCGAACAAGTTCTGGACTATAGTAAGAATATTAATTTAAATCTTGATACGTTTTCAATCGAGTTGGGATATTGTACAGCCGCATAATTGAACGACGATACGCTGCACACAAACGATCCTGAATGACGTCTTCAAACCGTGATCACTTGCAGACATCAGTTACTTAATATTCACAAAGTTACACAATTTCATGTTTACACGGCAGTGAAAATCATAAACTGTGAGAATGCAGCCTCACTGAAGCTCAGAATATATCCGCACACAAAATAGAAGATTTGTATTATTGGAGGGAATGAAGGCAGTTCGTGGAGCGCAGGCATGAGCGTGTGAGGCACAGTCACGACAGGGCCTCGTAACGAGCTCCTCACGTGCCTCATCTGATGGTCTCAGACACAGCAGTGTGAGTAGCGGCTCTAATTCATACTAAAGTACGCTAAATGCAATGTAAGCTTTATGCAATGTACGCTCTACGCAATGTATGCTGAACGCAATGTAAGTTCTACGCAATCTGAGTTCTACGCAATGTACGCTCAACGCAATGTAAGTTCTACGCAATTTGAGTTCTACGCAATGTACGGTCAACGCAATGTAAGTTCTACGCAATGTACGCTCAACGCAATGTAAGCTCAACGCAATGTACGCAAACGCAATGTAAGCTCAACTCAATGTACGCTAAACGTGTGTGTTCAACAAAATGTGTACGCAACATTTGCTACATGTTTGAAAAAATATATACTAAGCTTGTACTGTAGGTTTAATAAATAATACTTAACGTATCAATCAATAATACTCAACGTATCAATCAATAATACTCGACGTATCAATCAATAATACTCAACGTATCAATCAATAATACTAAACGTATCAATCAATAATACTCAACGTATCAATCAATGATAATCCCATGACGGCATGGGACTTCGGTATTGAACCAAGAATGGGCCAAACGGCTCGTTCCTATTGCCTTATTCTATTCTAATCGACGTATCAATCAATAATACTCAACGTCCTATAATACTCAACGTATATATACAACATAATGAAGGTTAAACGTGTATGTTCTACGCTCGACAAAAGGTACACTCAGAGGCTGAGAGCTGGTGAACTGCAGACCGTCGAGAAATACATGAAACTAATATACAGGGTGTCTCAAAAAAATGTACTCACCCTTTAATCGTTGCTAACATGCGTTATCCCTTGGTGTGCGTTATCAGCGTTGTCTGGACAATAATGGTCATCAATTCGAACATTTGCGAACATGATTCTTTAATCACATTTGTCTTCTGTATTCGAAGCTATTCTATTTCACAGTATGTTCATAAATAAAGGATCTCTCGTCATTCGAAGTGTGAGTACATTTTTTCGAGACACCCTGTAGTTTTTCCTTTGTTCTTTTATTTATTGCTTGGAATTTGAAGGCAGTTCATGTATTTTTTTACTGCCGGTGCACTAATACTCGTATTCCCTTGCATTCTACGTACCTAGCCAAACTGCTGGGGTTATCGTATAAATTCCATGTTAACAATCTAACATCATGTTTATTTTATTTCATAATTTACTTGAGTTAATAACAGATTTGTCCATCAAAGTGGGTTAGTAAAAGAAAACAGATAGATAGAGAATTTTGGGTTCATTTTTTCTCACAGTTGGAATAATTTACTGAAGTGTTAAACATAGTTGCTCTTTGCGAGCTCTTTGAAGTTGACAAACTATGTCCAATTGTTACAATAAAGTTGTAATAATAGTGCATCATTCCATGAATGTATACAGAATTGAACAGTACTTACGTAAAAATGAACACCGATTTCTAAAGTGTGGGACGAAAGTACTACATAGGAATGAAAATTAAATTGAGAACACGCAGAGAAAGATATCAATTGATTGCTGAATATTTTCCTCTTGTAGTTTTAGCCCTGAATTATACGAAATGTTGGAAAGATCACCTCAATGAATCAATTTCTTCTGAGAAGAATTAGTTGCAACTAGAGGAAATTGCAAAATTTCAGAAGTTTGCTGATCATTATTTCAATTCGGAAATATTTTTATATCTAGGGGAGTTCACAGAAGAGAGACAAGGAATACAGAAGTGGCTCGAGTTACAGGGGGAGAGTGGGGGAGGGAGCATGGGTACGCGGATTGAAGACTTGGGAAATAGAGAGGGAAAAAAAGATTGGGTGGGGGATGAAAAATTCGAGTGAGGTGCAGGTCACGAAGAAAGTGAGGGGCAGGTCA
>VCRD01002175.1:76688-92706 GCA_006783055.1 Trinorchestia longiramus | reverse complement strand
CAGCAAGCCATACCATACGGTCAACAAGTAATTAGAAAATACAATTTCAATTTAATAACAATCACAACTTTATGCTTTAAGTTTTAGCTCTCATAATTTTCCTTTTTCGGTCTTTCTCGGATGTTAAACTCCAATTCAGTTAAATGTAATGATGTCAAGTCTAAGCTGTACCTAAAGAAAATATTTCGCTTATCACCTAAACTGCGTATAATACCTACTACGTCAGAATTTATATGTATCACCAATGATTACCTCTTAAGTCATCATTGAAAAAGCGAAGTTTCATTTGTTTCCACATGTATATTTAACGTTCATTGCGTTATGTGAATGTTTACGTATACCCGTAGGTACTGCTGTTCTATCATCTATGATACTATGCATAGAATACTTACCACTTAAGGATTTTATGATAAGGCATCTTTGGAAACCAATGCTGTTACATTTCTTATATACCAACCTTATTGGAAATATACGTTTTTGGTTTGTTTGTTTGTCTGTGAATGTCGAAAACAAGCCCACTTTGTGTTCCCCACTAACGCTCAGTGCATTCAAGAACGGCATTAGTACCACTGTTTAAGACACTTCATCCTAACAATGGTTTTTGCTTCTATGTCTGTTTGTTTATATGCGTGAATGTTTGTATGTTTGGCTGTTTGCATTGGAAAAGGTTTAACTATAATCAATTTGTATAGTCTAAAACTGCAGCAACTCGGCTTTCTATAAAGTGGCCACTAAGCTCATACAATAATACATGTTAAGTGCGGTTAAAATTGGTATTTCATAGCGTTACAGTGCTTTAAACCATTTAAAATTCACTGTAAAACCTTACTATCCTTTCTATTGCTTGAAAGAAGTAATTTTTGATCAATTAGTCCGATATAAAATGTTATGTTACTAAGAATGCAATGGTCTCCGCTACCGTAGTCAGCTACGCGGCGATGCACGTCCTGGTTATAGTAGTCCTTGGGTGAAACACAAAAAGTAACTTCAATAATGAAACACCAAGATTAACGCTAATGATGGGATACTAAGAATAACTGTAATTTCAAAACACTATTAGTAACACAACTGATGGAAGACAACAAATAACACCAATGATAGAACACCATTAGTGATGAAAGGGTGGAACACACAGAGCAACACACATCATAGAACACCATGAGTAACGCAAGAGTGGAACATACAGAGTAGCACACATGATGGAACACCAGGAGTAACACTAATGAAGAAATATCATACATAGAGCCACAACTCACCTGTCTTGAGCGTGACACGAAGGTGCGGTAGGACGCGCTCCAGTTCCAGCCTCCACTCCTCTGACGTGGTGTTCGAGTGTAGGATCTGCTCAGGCCGCTCCAGCTGGTTGCCCTGTGGAGCAAGCGTCTCATCATTCCAGCCGAGACTAACATGATCAACTTTCGACCACAGTAATGAAGCATTGCTTTATTTAAAACACTATTTCATTATCATAGTTTAGTTCAAAAAACATTAAGAGAATTGGGAACAACATTCATCGAGAGTTTGTGTGTTTTTACACAGGGGAAACAAGTTATCTTTAGAATTGTCTTTCATTTGAGTGAAGGCTGTTTGGGCAAATAAATATCAGCACAGAGTGGCGTTTGATCAAAAAGAGTTTAGATCAGAAGAACGAAAAAGGTCCGATAGAAGCAAACCAAGGTATGGATGGATGTAGGGAGAACAATGCTGAATAAACGTCACCCATATACTCGTGCAGGGTGGCGCACAAGTAACACTCTCTTTTCATAAAGTTAATAATTAATTACTGAATTAATGAATTTAGTACTTAATTATTAATTAAACTTCTACAACTTCCCTATCGTTTACAATTATTCTGATCTTACTCTTCATAGTTTTTGGTTAATAATTTTGTAAAAGGGAGTATTACTCATGCTCCATCCTGTGCATGCGAGTATCTATAAAGAATAAAAGGGTGTGAGCTGGAAATTTCAAGAAGTGTCTGGCAAAGGACTTGGGTACCAGCCAAGGACTACTATAAACAGGACGTGCACCGCCATATAGTTGACTACGCTAGCGGAGGCCATTGCATTCTTAGTAACATAACATTTCTATCGGACAAATTGATCAAAAATTACTTCTTTCAAGCAGTAGAAGGGTTAATAAGGTTTTACAGTGAATTTTAAATGGTTTAAAGCACTGTAATGTTTTGAAATACCAATTTTAACCGTACTTGACATGTATTATTGTATGAGTTTATTGGCCACTTTATAGAAAGCCGAGTTGCTGCAGGTTTAGACTTTACAAATTGATTATAGTTAAACCTTTTCCAATGCAAACAACCAAACATACATACATACAAACATTCACTCACATAAACAAACAGACGTAGAAGCAAAAACCTACCAAACTGCAGCGATTAGTCAGCCAACCGGGCCTTCTTTACAGAGGTCTGAAGAAGAACTGCCTTCTTCTGCTGGTCTTTCTGTAGGTTGTGGAGTCCATTCAATAGAACATTTGCCAGACGATGGAACATCTTGGGACAGTCAATGTCAATTCCACTGAATTCATCAGACTAGGTCTTTTGTGCAGCGACTTCATCATGACACACAGCATAGAAGTGGCCTTGCAGTCTTGGTTGTTCTCGGCCATGCCATTCAGCACCCCACCAGAAAATTAAACAGTTGGGCGAATCTGTGCTTCATCTACAAAGAGAAACACATTCTTCTGCTGCAGTATCTGGACTTTGTCAAATGTTTCCCTCCGCACCTGGTTCTTGTTAATAGATGAAGTGATGTACTACAGCTTGCGTTTGCATGGCAGCACCAAAAAGTCCCTGAGCTGTTCATAATTACACTTTGGGTATGACTGAAGAGCAAAACAATAATCATTCATGGAAAACTGCTTCTGTTCTGCTTCAACTGACGTGTCAAAAATACCAACTTTTTCTCCTTCTCGGTGTCGACACAGGCTGATGTGTGAGCTTGAAAAAGAGTGACAACATTTTGGATCGTTTTGTCAAACGGGATGTCATAGTGCATTGTGAAGCGTACAGTTTCGTCGAACTGAGTATACGATCTCAAACCATTGTTGGGATAAAGTGTCTTAACACGTTGACTCCGAAGTGGTACGTATGTGGGCCACTTAGGTTAGGTTCTGTAAATTTTACAGTGCCTTCTAGTAATAATATGTACAAAGTGAAGATATACACCGGCCAGGCAATCGGAGGCAACGTGTTAAACAGTGGTACTAATGCCGTTCTTGAACGTACTGAGCGTTAGTGGGGAACGCAAAGTGGGCTTGTTTTCGAAAATCACAGACAGGCTGCATTCACTGAAGTTGTCGGTCATGAACAAACACACAAGCCTTTCTTTCGATCTTGAAATAATCAAGTTCTTGTTCTGCTTCTGCAGGTTACGTTCAGGTTTGAAAGCATCAAATGAAGTAACCTTATCCTTCTGAAGAAAATACCTCAGTTGTTGGTCTTCATCCTTCGCCGGACGAGGTGTGAGTTTTGGAGAAGGCAGACATGAAGCAGGCACATTGAAGATACTGTGCGGCACCTGTTCTCCTTATTGTAATTACCCCGCCAGTTCACAACCCCACACTTGTTCGGCATTTTTAATACATATAATTAGCAATAAACTTTGTAAACAAACAGTATCCACTTAGAAATGCAGCAATGTGTTTCGAAACAAACAACAATGTTCGATTCAAACCGTGTGACAGACTACGACAATGTTCGCATTGTGACGGATGGGGATAACTGAAACTGATCTCAGTGAACTGGCCTCCGCTACCGTAGTCAGCTACATGGCGATGCACGTCCTGTTTATAGTAGTCCTTGGTACCAGCCTAAGGATATACCAAACGGCTCGTTCCTGTTGCTATATTTTGTTCTATTCTAAGTGGATTCTACTTTGAGGTCACTAGAAGTAGAGACCACTTTTGAATCCCTCAATATATTATTCTTGAGGATCTAGGAAGCTAATATTATTTGTCTGACCCCTACTATGATCATGTGTTGCAATAATTGTCTGCCCTCTGAAGAAGTTGAGTTACGTGAATGTTTTGCCTTACCTTCGGCCACTTTCCACTCTTCCCCAACTTAGAAGAATAGTACGGTTATAATGCAGTTTTGATTTATCTTTCGCTTAAGTGTGTGATTGATCACGTAAGCCATAAATTTAATTAATATCTTATTCGAGTAAATACTTGATTTCTCAGGTCAGCCTTCAAAAGTTCGTTGTCAGATATAGGTCTTCCATATTTACGTGTGTGTGGGGGGGAGGATTTTCTGCCAAGGCTTATTCCCTTAACCTTTGACATTCTGTCATTAGCTCGCTTGAACTTGGAAAATTGTTCACAGTTATTTGTTCTCGTGATCATTGAACTATCTCTCGTAAAATTCTTGAAGCTGGTTTAAACCCACAGATGTTGTTGTACTTCCATTTGGGCTCCTTCGGTGTATCCTGTATGTGTCATTTTTACTGCAATGAACTTTTGCTGGACGAACTTGGCTAAGCCTCGGTTACAAGGATAAGAATTCTTCATCAGCTCGGACACCCTCTGTAGTTTTACATTATTCATTTGGAAAAACATACGTGTTTAAATATGCTTTTCGAAGTTCTTTTGTCCTAAGTAATAAAAGCAGGAACACTGTTTGAAGTTAAATATTTCAGGGTATAAACATCAAATTTGTGAAGTAGTCAACTTTCTTTTGAGATCCCAAAATAAAGTTGACGTTCCACGGCTCCTTGTTTGTGTCCACATTCGATGCATTCAACATTTTTTTTCTTGCATTTTTTCATGTATAACATCATTCTGTGCTCCCGAAATGAAAGAATGAACTCTCGAATCTTGCATATTGATGTCGAGTTTAATCGCTTCTTTTCAAATCGATTACGTAAACAATTATTCAAACCAATATCTGTATCAAATAAAGGATTTATCATCTAAGAAATCCTTACGATCATTTCCATACTAATTACTGATTGAATTATGTAATTAATTCACTAATGCACTACCTTAGAGTCATGCATTTGAGTTCTCGTTTGCTGCAGGGTTCCTTCATACAGAGTGGACAAGTATTTTATTAAGTAATTCTAGGAACATTATTTTTTACTTGTCAGCACATCAGTGCTTCTAACGTAGCAGTGCTACGGACAACCCCACATTCGCAGAGGTACTTTACTCATGGTCCAAGCTGTACATTATTGATAAAACTTGATAGCTCCCGTCGAAATTCTGCGTTTTAATAGTGATAAGTAAGACAATACTCTCACATTTAAATATTTTCGAACCATAATTCTGTTATAGGTTCAATTAGAATTGACTAAATTGAAAGTATTATAAAGATGAATGTATAAGCGATTTACGACAAATTATTGTGTTTTAAATGAATACTTTTCATGAATATATATAGAACTTCCATTCCGTATTTTATTCACCAACAACATGGCTGCATAGGAAAAGAAGAATAATAACAGGAAAAATGGCTTATTTTACAGTAAACCGGTGCCTTTGGTATCCACAGTAAAATGCTTAGGTATTATGCATGCATACCAGATCTGATTTCAGTTCAATAATTGTGATTTGGTAATATTTACATTGGAAGTAATGGGATGGACACACACAGAGAGACAGAGAGAGATGGAGATACACTGTCTATCAAATAAGTAGACTAGACAGATACGGTGGAAATTACAAGGCTTAGATTTGACTAAAATGAAATTATCATAAAGACGAATGTATTGAAGATTTATTACGGACTAGTATTCCCACACGTAAAAATTCACTCGTTTTTTACTGAATTTTTTCGTTTGATTAGCCAGTGGATGCGGGTTTTGCGAAGGAATTTCCGTATTGAAGAATGGGCCTTTGGTATCCACAATGCAGTGCTTAAAATATATGTATACCCTACCGAATTTCCTCCTATCTAAACCTTTATGAGCATGACAGAGAGACGGACCAAGCAAGCAAGCAACAAATTTTGTGTTATTATACAGGGGGATGGAACTAGATAGTTCCTGTGTAAATTCCACGTTTTAGAATTGACTAATTTGAAATTTTTATGACGAATGTATTGAAGATTTACGACAAAGTATGGTGTTCTAAATGCATATTTTTCATGAATATATACAGAAATACCATTCTGTATATCATCTACTGATAATATGGTCTAGATAGTACCCGTGAAAATTCCACGGTTCTAAAGTGATAATTAATCAAATGGAATTTGATAGTACTTATATACGTATTTAAATACTTATATATATATATATATATATATATATATATATATATATATATATATATATATATATATACATTTAAAAACGTGTATTTAAATACAATATTGTGTGTTTGAATGCAATGTATTTAAATTCATTGAAAATATTTTTTGTCTAAGTTCGACGCTTGGAACGAGTTTGAACGTCGTTATAACGCAATGGCTCTTTGGTCACTCCCACAGCCTAAAAAACAGTTGAGGATAAGTTTTCGTGAGTAGTGGTTGTAACTGCTCTGATTTTGAAACCTTTCAAAAGAGATTAAGAAAAACCTTCAGTTAGTTGATGAACCAGACGTTGATGACACTATATTGATTACAACCAGTCATTCTTACTTCAAATTGCGATGAGTGGATACATATCAACAAAGCGTGAGACCGCAAGAGGAAAATGAAGTCACTGAAAAATGACCTAGCAATTTCTGCCTCGATATTTCAGTATTCATGTTCTGCCGATGCTACAGAGGAGGCAAATACAACGTCGTCCGAAAAACAGTTTTTCAGCCTCGAAAAGAAAAGCTAATTCAGCCTATCATCAGTAGACATGCAAGTTATGACGTATATCAACAACAGTGGGAAAAACATTGAAAGCTTGAAACGGCATCGTCATTCTAAAATGTTTCTTCGTTTTAACACAACTTTGCCGGAAACTGCCCCAGTCGAGGGGTTATTATTTCTTGCTCGTTTAACGTTAACTCCCATAAAAAATTTTGTAACGTAAGTGATAAACAGTTGATGTTAATGGGCTCTAATAAAAACTTTCACATGTTCCTTTCAAGTTCTGAGTTTTTGAACAGTATTTTTGTTGTGGAGTTCCTAATGAGAATTGAAAGTTTACCGAGAGTAAAATTTATACATGACATATACTTTTTTTAAATGTATTATCAGGAGCACATAATACACTTTATTTAAGAGAGTGAAAGCTTTGTGTAGTATAATATTCTTCAGTTGAAAATAAAATTCTCATAATAATAAAATTTGATGGGCTCTTATTTTCAAAGATATGAATTGGAGAAATTATATTTTATTTGATTCAGAGAATATATTGAATGTCCAGTTTTAAAAGTTTTCAAGTTACGAGATTAAAGTTCATAAAGTTGCAACTCCATAGCCGTTGCAAAGGCGTTTCAGCAGGGGTAGAGAGCATTTTAGAAAAACAAAAATGGAAGAATGAAAACTATAGATTACGAATCGAAGACATTCGAGCATGTCAGGTCTGAGGCTTCCTCCATGAGAAAGACACGGAAGGAGAAAACGGATGAATAAGTTCTACTTACATACAAAAACTAAACCTACAACAGACTTGTACAACCAACATTGGTTACGCGAGGTAGGTAGCTCGATTAAATTCCCGTCGGGGAATGCTAAATTCCTGAAACCCAATTACGAGGACAAATGTCAGCGTGCTCCCTTGGGTGCAGCTCAGAAATCCTATCTATCCCCCCCCCCGAAGAACGCTAAGACAATCCCCTTGATCACACCTCTGGAGGCGTCTCAAGGAATGCATCTCAAAGGAATGAATCTAAATTATGGCAGCATAAATACACTGCATTTGATAAAATTCTTTTGCGTATTGTCATTCATCAGCTATTCATGAAAATGATGCAGGACAGTATGGGCAGGATGTTAAGGAACTGTAGTGGTGTCGGTTTATAAAATTAAATGAAAAATTGTAATTGAGAGTGAAATGATACTTTCTATACTTCTTTCACTCGTTTTTCCAGGTGATTTATAAGTTGCAAGGGTTGAGCCAAAATTTCAGATCATAATAAATGTTATTCCTGCTGCTTAAAATTCAACTTACGTTTTAAATATAGTGAAGCTAGTTTCCAGTAAGACAGTACAGTGCACGTACATTTTAAAGTGGTGCCGAGTTTATTCCTCTAAATTCATTATATTCTAAAGTCTATCAATAACACTCAATCTACGAGTATCTTGATTCTTCAAAATGTAAATTTAGTTTCGAGAGAGAAGTATTTACTGAAGTACTTGAATACTTTTCATTTATTTAGTATATAGTATTTGAATACATTTTAAAAATGTATCAAGTATTTAATATTTAATTTCATTCGACAGATGTATTTAGTATTTGAATGCATTTAATGTATTTAGTGCCCATTACTGTACATAGAAACTACGATTGCATAACGCACCCAACACTAAATACTGACCACCAGAGAAACGAACAGTGCCTCTTGCACGACGGTAATACCACACCTCACCTCTGGAGCCAGAATTTCTGGCGCTGCAAAACTCATTTAAAAAACCACAAAATTCTTGGCAGCCTGAATACAATGGTAGCGAGAGCTTGAGTAAAAACGTACTATCACACCCCTAAATGAATGCAGGAGGTATGAACCAATCTCATGATGAAACAGACGGAGATCAATTGTGAACAACAAAATAATAAAAATTAACCACCGTAGGCACCCGATCAACAAAACGAACGTGGCACAGGGGAGCCTACCAAAATTTAGTATACTGATCAAATTATAAGATAACTAAAGATACTGGTTAGCAACGTACAAAGGATCACACCAAAAATGCGTGAAATACAAGCCATTGCATCAACGTCGTCGTATGACATCACAGCTGCTAATGAAACAAGGTTAGATCTAAATGGAAGAAATCTTTCAGCGGAAGTCTCGTTGAAAGGACATGTTTTTCATAATGTCAACAAACCATCGCGTAGCAACGGAGTTGGTGGTTCCATTATATACATCAAAGAAACCACAAATCAAAGCTAAAAGAGTAACAGGAAAAATGGAAATACTACATCTCATCATCCAACCGCATCCAAAACAAACTATCAAAATTGTACTTGTAGACAGGAACCCAACCTACACAGCAATTGACGATGACAAATTCTATGGTTACCTTCATAATATCCTCAGAGCTCCTCACGAAACACTAATCATGGGAGACTTCAATCTACCTCACGTAAACTGGACTACTCGTAAAGTCGAACACCCGGATATAAGATTATTGATCAGAAAAACACAAATTCCCTGCAGCAGCATGTCAACAAACCGACTAGACAAAAAAAAATATTCTTGACCTTGTCATGACGACCCCTGACTTCAGAATAAGGGAATTAGAAGTTACGGACAAGATCGATTATCACCCAATTAGAGACTTTGCGCTCGAAGTCCACGATCCTTACACATGGACTCGACAAAAAAAAATCCTCGACTACAAACTGGCAAACTTCGAACTGATAAAAGAGGAGCTTGGCAGCATTGACTACGAAATACTTGTGGGGAATAAAGACGCAGAGGAATGCTACATGATAATTAAAGAAAAAATTGCAACCGCCACAGAATACCATATCATAACAAAACGAATGAGGCCAACCAATAATTGTCCTTGATTTTTACAAGACATTAAACATCTCATAAATGCCACACAACAGTCATACAGAAGTTTTAAACGATACCAGACAGAACCATATCGTCAAAACATATCTGCATCTGCGAGGCATGTAACCGAACGATAAAATCTACAAAGCAAAATAAAGAAATTGCAGTTGCAGCACAGACCAAAACTAATCCGAAAAATTTCTACTAATACGTGTACGTAAATGACAAGCGACTCAAAAAAGACACTATTGGACCATTGATTGATTCCGAGGGCTCAACTCAAACGGACAACAAAAGTAAAGCCAGAATTTTTAATACACACTTCATTTCAATGTTCACTCACAAAGACTTAACTGAAATCCTGCAACCTCATGCCTTAAATCCTCACGAAATCCGGACAGAAAACGTATTTACAGTAAAAGAAGTAAAAATCCGGTTCAGCATTTAAACTCCCAAATAATTCAACTGAACCCGGCGGCCTTGCTCAGCGTATACTCAAAGAAACAGCTGAAGTAAACTAGATCGCTTGAAACTGGGATAGTTCCAGAGGATTAGAAGCAGGCAAATGTCGCTCCTATTTTTAAAAAGGGGAAAAGCAAACACCTAATAACTATCGTTTAATCAGTCAGACATCTGTCATAAGTAAAACAATAGAAAGACTACTCAAAGTCCGTATAACAAAGTACCTTCACGACCAAAATCTCATGACTGACAACCAGCACGGATTCAGAAAAAACGTAGCTGCCTCACAAACCTCTTTGACTTCTTTGGAGTATGCAACAACATATACTCCCGTATAAAACCCGTAGAACGCGTATATCTCGATGTAATCATAATGATGATACAGACATAGGTTCCCATTTTTCGGGTGATGTATCAAGTGTATGTATCGACATCTACACTCAGAAGTGTGGAACTATAGGGCGCCGTCTGGCCAGCTGGGTAAACAAACCATTAGTCGAACAGCAGAGGACCGAGAAATATGCTTAGCTCCACAAGACTCACAGTTTCAAGAGTGCGTTGTACTTTAGGAAGCGCGAGAGACTCTACGACAAAAATTAGAAATGAATAACAAAAGAAAAAAAGGCAAGCTTGTATAAAGCGGCCATGAAGCGACAGAAAGAGGTACTTGAAGGCCAGGGTTGCGAGAGAGAAAGGTGTAAACCTGTTGAGATGTGAGGGGTGAACTCCTCTGTCTACGGGGTTAAGGCAAGATAAGGGTTAGTTGATCAAAGGGGAATTAAAATTAATTATCACATCGATGAGTGGCAGTACAGGGTGTGGACTTCAAATTGTCGTCCTCTCATATTCATGATGGATTCCATTTTACTTTTCAGATTACCTAATTGTAATACATCATTGGAAAGCTATAGGAATCAGCTAATTGCCATTGTTAAATTTGAAACTATGGAGCAAATATACACGGAGTTATCTGAAATTTCGTTCACTGAGGCATGTGCCGTAGTCATGGCCCTGGTTCACAGCAATGGGGAAGTGGACAGCAGAACCACCGCCAACACCATCGGTGTCGACTTGATGACTATCCAGTGTACTCTTAAGAAGTTGGAGAAGAGTAAGGATCTTCGTAGAATTATCACAAGGGCTCTAAAATCTCTGGACGACCGCCGGAAGTCGAGAGATGTGGATTTTGTCAAAAAAGATGAGACCATGATCGACAACGAGCCCTCCAAGTCCATGATGTCTATGACTGCTGAACTGGGGGTTGATAAACGAACAATTCAACGTTGTATGAAAGAGGATTTGCGCAGCAAAAGTTACAGAAAGCAAACTGGCCAGCTTTTGACCCAGACGACCAAGGACAGAAGGCTGCTCAAGCCCATCAAGCTCCTCAACAAGCTGAAGCACCTGCAGGAGTCCAACATGCTGTGGTTCTTTTCTGATGAGAAGAATTTCTCCCAGGACCAGGCCCACAATAGGCAGAACCATCGATGGATTGCTATGTGCCCCAAGGACGTGCCCAGAGTGATGAAGATAAAGTTCCTCGCCACGATCATAGTCTTTGGTGTGATCAGCTCCGACGAGGATGTGATGCCGCCCCACATCTTTGAGAAGGATCTCAGTGTCAATACTGAGATCTACTTGCAGGTCATGGAGACTGGTGTTACCCTGAATGAAGCAGGTGGCCCGGGACATGCCCTGGGTGTGGCAGCAAGACAGTGTGGCTCCTTACCATGTCTCCAACCGCTTTAGTACTCCTCCATCCTCCTGGATGGAGGAGTACTTCTACGACCTCGTAACTAAGCATCAATGGCCTCCCAGCAGCCCGGAATTGAACCCGATGGATGATTTATTTTGGGGCATTTTGGAGAATCGAACTAACTAACGCCGTCATATCACCAAGGCATTCTCATAACCTCCATCAAGAAGTACTGCACCTCCATGGACAGGGAGATTGTGAAGAAGGCCTGCAGGAGCTTCAGGACCAAGATCGAGCGCGTCATCAAGGCTGAGGGCAGCTATGTCGATTAGAATGTGCTCCTGGCATCAAATCCTTTATTCTGTTTTGATTTGAGATATATATCTTAAAAATTTACCGTTATATGTTTTTTCATTTAAAAGCGAGCTGCGGCAACAATTTGAAGTCCCCACCCTGCAAATCTTACACGTGCACTCACCCGGACACGCGAAGGGAATATTTAATTGTATTACAGAAAATGATGGGAAGGAAATCGTTGTGTTGTTAAGGTGTTCTTGCGTGTGTTAATTTGTTATGTTCTCGTCGCCAGTGTCATCATCATTGTATTGGCAACTACTAAGGTTAATGTGTGGGTGCATAAACGAACGGTGCACCGTACTATTACTGTGAATAAGGAAGAAACAAGTGGTATTAAACGAAGTAGGAGTGCGATAAAAAGATATTTTGTTATCTATGATGTTACAGGAGAAATTTGACCTTACAAGTTCAAATTTCTTTTCTTCAGGAGTCAGCATATGTAATGATAGTAATGATACATACATAATTTCAATTTTTCGGGCGATGTATCAAGTGTATGTATCGACATCTACACTCAGAGGTGTGGAGTTATAAAGCGCCGTCTGGCCAGCTGCGTAAACAAACCATTAGTCGAACAGCGGAGGACCGAGATATATGCTTAGCTCCACAAGACTCATAGGCGCAAGAGTGCGTTGTACTTTATGGAGCGCGAGAGACTCTACGACAAAAATTAGAAATGAATAACAAAAGAAAAAACGGTAAGCTTGTATAAAGCGGCCATGAAGCGACAAAAAGGGGACTTGAAGGCCAGGGTTGCGAGAGAGAGGTGTAACCTGTTGAGATGTGATGGGTGAACCCCTACGCCTGAAGGACTTGGGTAGGATAAGGGTTAGTTTGATCAAAGGGGAATTAAAATTAATTATCACACCGATGAGTGGCAGTAGATCTTACACGTGCCCTCACCCGAGTATGCGAAGGGAATATTTAATTGTGTTACACCAAACGATGGGAAGGAAATAGTGGTGTTGTTAAGGTGTCATTGCGTGTGTTAATTTGTTATGTTCTCGTCACCAGTATCGTCATCAGTGTATTGACAAGTATTAAGGTTAATACTGTATCAACATAGATGAATTTTACAGACGGGGTGAAATCTTGTACTCTGATGCGAACGGTTCAGTAATTTCAATTGTCCCGTGTGCACGCTTAATTATTCAGCAATTAAAAATGCAATTGAGCTTTTAATAGTGAACTGTTAATAAGACATCATGTTGTGGTACTTCTGCCAAAATGTGGTAGATGACTCGCATTTCCCATTCCGTGATTATTAGAATAACATGTATTGATTTTTTGTGAGTATTATTTATCCCTCTCATGATGGTCATTGAAAAAAGGTTGGGATCCTTTTAACATTTCATATATTCGGGGAATTAGAATATCTCCATAAGCGATAACGTTGTGTTGTCTTGCATTTAATTAATTATGTGACTTACAAGTATTAATTGAAATATAACGAAAGAACAGCATGCAGAAAAACAATGCACTGAAACCTAGATAACGAAAATTATGAGCGAGAAAAGAATTCATCGCCAAACAATCGTTATACAATTAAAATAAGGCAAAGCATTTCCAATTTTCCATTTCTATATGCAATTAATTAATCAATTCAATAAAAAAATAGAGATAAATTGATACGAATCGTCCTATCAATTTTTAAAAAGCTTTTAATAAGGTTCTCTAAAAACGACTTGGCCAAAGTAAAAGCGCTTGGAATACAAGATAACTACTCCCGATGCATACGAAACGGGCTCACGGCTTGGACTCAACAAGTGATGATTCACGATCAAGCCAGTGATTCAACGCACGTAACATCAGGACTCCCCTAAGGTAGGGTTTTAGGCCCGCTCCTCTTCATCATCTATATCAACGATCTTGATGTCAGAATTATCAGTAAAATCAACGAATTTGTTGAAGACACGAAACTTTGTCACAAAGCATTCACCAAAAGGGACAGAGTGAGATCCAATATCCAATCAAACCTCAACTGTCACCAACTATGGACCAAAACTTGACAAATGAGCTTCAACATTGATAAATGTTCAGTAATGCATGTTGGTGCAAATAACAGGCATTGCCGACACACGATAAATGACATACCCAGTGAAACAATATAGCAACACATCTTGGTATCATTGTCTCCGAAAATCTCAAATATGACAAACAAGTGAAAAAAGCGTTAGAAACGTGAGCCTAACTGTGGGTTTTATTGCACGGAATTTTGAATACTGGTCGAAGAACATAATATTACCGCTCTATAAAGTGCTTGTAGGGCTACATTTAGAATATACGGTGCAACTCTGGTCTCCGAGCCTACGAAGAGATACTCATAAAATGGAAAAAATTCTGCGTAAAGCAACGAAAATGATTCCAGAACTCTGCAACCTCAGCAACGAAAGACGTCTTCAACAGCTAGAACTTATCTTCCTAGAACAAAAAAGGCTGCGAAGAGGATTAATTGAGACTTCTAAGTATCTCATCAGCTTTAACCAGGGTCTTCCAAAAGAGACGGTAAAGTGGGAACCAAAATTGGAGGACAAAAACTAATAATAACGAACTTCAAGATATCCCAAGCTATATACTTCTTTCCCTATAAAATTGCCACAACCTAAACCAACTTCACGAAAACATTATTTTTGCTGGCACTGTGAACATATTCAAAAATCGTTTCGACATATATTGGATTAGGAGCGTCCCTAACTCCCGGGACCAGTGTATGACTATGATACATATACGTGACTGAAAAGCCCGTGCGTGAGTGACGTGTGTGTACGTGACTGAATTAGCTTACATGATTGAGGTGTGCGTGAGTGATTAATGGTTTTACTTTAGAAGGCATGAAACTGGGGTAGCAGCCCAATAAAGGGCGAAACGATTCGTTTCTATTGCTTTATTTTATTTATAGCAGTGGTTCCCAACCTGTCTGTTTCGACCCCAAATGGGGTCGTGACACCAATGGCAATGAAATATTATGCTGAATGTGAATATTATATAAAACACGGTGAAAAACATATTAACACGTTTCCTGCGATTGCCTAGCCGGTGCAAATCCTTATTTTGTACACATAGTCACTAAAAGACTTGGAAAAAATTACAGAACCTAACCTAAATGACCCACCGGTGGGTCACTTCGCAGGAAATGTGTTACGACAGTTATGTAAATTCATACTAGGAAACTAAATGTAAGTTTCCTAAGTCACTCAGCACAACGTTTGAACCAGTTTTGAAAATGTTTGGTTTCTGTTTTGTTTTGGTCGCGCTACCACTGTCGCTCCTCCCACCAGTGTTGCCAAATTAGCCGATTTCTGGCAAGATTTAGCTAAATTTGGCAACATCTGGCCGAAAAATCATGGTGAACTGCAACTACAAGAATTTTGGGCAATAAGTTTCTAAAATTTCCCGGTAATATCAGAAATCACAATAAGGAATTTATTGCTGTTCCCAAGAACTTATGTGAAGCAGAATCCTCTGAACTTCTCATCCTTAAAAACAAACACCGAAATAAATTAAATGCGGAAGACGACTTGATTGTGCCATATCGACAACGACGAGGATAGAATGCTAGCTAAAAAACTGCAATATCAGCGGTCTCATTATGGTTAGTTTATAAACATACTTTACATAACGGCGGAAATTTGTGTGTTCGAATAATTTTAAATTAATTTGTAATTAATTAATGTTTGTAGGAGCTTTGGAATTTTTTATAAATAAATTTGAAATTAATCATGAATTTGCGGAATGTATAGTTACTTCACGAATAAGTAATCTATAATTCAATAATCGCAATATATGGCAGTTTGTTGTACAAAAAATGAATGTATATATGTATATATATACATATATATATATGTATATATATATATATACATATATATATATGTATAT
>VCRD01002175.1:36628-76555 GCA_006783055.1 Trinorchestia longiramus | reverse complement strand
ATATATATATATATATATATATATATATATATATATATATATATATATATATATATATACAGGGTGTCTCAAAAAAATGTACTCACCCTTTAACCGTTGCTAGCATGCTGTCTTCTTTGTGTTGCAGGTGTGAGGTTCGATCCTTTGCGAACATGATTCTTTAATCACATTTAATCATGTTAGCAACTTAAAGGGTGAGTACATTTTTTTGAGTACAAATGTATATATATATATATACATTTGTATATATATATATACACACATATATAAGATAATTTAAGGATTGGGGTCGCTTCCTGATTGCTTGTTCTAAAATGGGTTGCTATATATGAAAAGTTGGGAACCACTGATTTATAGAATTCTTTATTCTGCCTCATTCTATCTATTACCAAAAGCAAATTATTGAGCTAAAATCAAAATTTCAAGTAAAAAACTACCCAGGGTTTTGTTCCCATTTCTTTAATAAATATGTTTAGTTCATTAAATCATATGTAAAAGTGATCAATGTATTTCATTTTGTACATCCCTAATTTCTTCACATTTAAGTCGTTAAATTTCCTCGGCCATTTTATCGGTACATAAGATAAGAATGAAATTCCTGTATACATTCATGAAAAATATTCTTTTAAAACACAATAATTCGTTGTAAATCTTTAATAGATTCCTCTTTCCAATAATTTCAAATTAGTCAAATTTATCAAATGTATAACGCACTTATGATTTGAAAAATATTTGAATGTGAAATAAAAATAAAAATACGAATTAACAGAACATCCGAACAGATAGCTACCACCTGCGATGCTGATTTCAAACGAAAAAGTTTGCGTCGAAAACGCGAAAATTATGATAAATGCTCCTCAAGAAAAGACGCAAATGTAATAAGAAGATCTCAAAGTTTGCACAGTGAAAACATTGCAGAACGTTAGCAAAAGCAATTACTTACCAGGCGTAGCAATATCAATCATTTCGCTAATTTGAGTAAAAAACATAGAATAGAATAAGTTAATAGAAACGAACCGTTTGGCCCATTCTTGGGTTGATAACCAAGTCCTATATCGTCTACAGTAAGAGCATTGTAAGTCAATTCAGTCACGTGCACGCGCTTTACTAGAGCACAAGCATTTTAGTCACGCGCATTTATCTCAATCATACACTGGTTGAATGTATTCACAGTGCCAGCAGAAATAATGTTTTATGGCAACTGCTTCCAAGTTACGGGAATTTAACGGGAAAGAAGTTCATAGCTTGGGATATCTCGAAGTTTCTCAGTATAAGTTTTTGGCTGTTATTTCTGGTTTTCATGTTACTGTCTATTTCGAAAAGCCCTTCCAGGATAACATTGTTAAGGCCATTGAGATACTTATAGGTCTCAATAAGTTGCCCTCGCAGTCTTCTTTGTTCTAGGAAGATAAGTTCAAGGTATTGAAGATGTCTGTTGTAACAGCTGAAATTGTAGAGTTCTGGAATCATTTTCGTTACTTTATGCTAGATTTTTTCCATTTTATTAATATCTTTTCGTAGGGTAGGAGACCAAAGTTACACTGCATATTCCAAATGTGGCCGGATTAGAATTTTATAGAGCGATAATATCTTGTCTTTTGACCTGTATTCAAAGTTTCGTGCAATTAAAGCAAGAACCCTACTAACATTTCTGACGCTTTTTTCAACTAGTATATCATGTTTGTAATTCTCAATGACAATAACACCTAGATCTCTTCGTTGGTTGCCTGCTTCAATGAGTATATCATTCACCGTGTGTTGGAAATGCCGGTTATTTGTACCAATGGGCATTACTGAACATTTATCAATATTAAAACTCATTTGCCATGTTTCGGTCCTAGAAGACGGTTGAGGTCGGATTGGATAGTTACTCTGCCACTTTCAGTGAATGCTTTGTGACAGAGTTTCGTGTCATCGGCAAATTTGTTGATTTTACTGATGATTCCGACATCAAGGTCGTTGATGTTAATGATGAAGAGGAGCGGGCCTAAAACTCTCCCTTGCGGGACTCCTGACGTTACATGCGTCAAATCACTGGCTTGATCGTAAATCATCACTCGTTGAGTGCAACCAGTAAGCCAGTTTCGTATCCATCGGGAGTAATTGCCTTGTATTCCATGCGCTTCTACTTTGGCCATGAGTCTTTCGTGGGGAACTTTGTCGAAGGCTTTTTAAAAGTCTAGCTACATAAGGTTTATGTCTTTTTTACGGTTGTATATGTGGTTGACTTCTCCAAAAACGTCAAGGAGCTTTGTGAGGCAGCTACGTTTTTTCCTGTATCCATGCTGGGTGTCAGTAATAAGAATTTGATCATTAAGGTACTTCGTTGTACGGACTTTGAGTAGTTTTTCTATTGTTTTACATATGACAATTGTTGGACTGATTAGACAACAGTTATTAAGAGTTTGTTTGTTCCCTTTTTTGAAAATAGGAATGACATTTGCCTGCTTCAAATTCTCTGGAACTATCCTAGTTTCAAGCGATCGAGTGAAGATATTTGCTAAGGGTTCGCTAATTACTTCGGATGATTCTTTGACTATACGGAGAGCAAGGCCGTCGGGTCCAGTTGACTTATATGGGTTTAGAATTTTGATTATGGCATTTTGATCATTTACGTCTTCTACTGTAAATACGCCATTTGTCAGGACTTCCCGAGGATTTAAAGCATGGGGTTGCAGGATTTCAGTTAAGCCTTCACGATTGAACACAGAGGTAAATATGTATTAAGAATTCTGGCTTTGCTCATGTTATCCGTTTGAGTTGAGTCCTCGGGATCGATCAGTGGTCCAATAATGTCTGTTTTGAGTCGCTTTCCGTTTACATATTTAAAGAAGCTCTTCGGATTAGATTTGGCTTGTGCTGCAACTGCAATTTCTTTATTTTCCGTTTTAGATTTTATTGTTCGCTTGACAGCCCTGCAGGTGCATATATGTTCTTGACGATAGGGTTATGTTTGGGATCGTTTAAGTTCTGTGTATGACTGTTGTCTGGCATTAAAGAGGCGTTTAATGTCTAGTGAAAACCAGGGAGGGTTATTGGTTGGTCTCATTCGCTTCACTGGTATATGGTGCTCTGTGGCAGTTGCAATTTTTTCTTAGAGTATCATACAGCATTCCTCGGTGTTTTTGTTTCCCATCAGTATTTCGTAGTTAATGCTGCCAAGCTATTATTTCAGTAGTTCAAAGTTCACCCTTTTGTAGTCGAGGACTTGTTTATGTTGAGTCCTTGTGTTAGGGTCTTGTACTTCGAGCGAGAAGTCTATCTCCTGATTGTCACTGATCTTGTCCGTAATTTCTAATTCAATTATTCTTAGGTCAGGAGTCGTAATGACGAGATCAAGCTTATTGTTTCATCTAGTCGGTTCGTTGACATGTTGCAGTAGGAAACTTATAGTAATCAGATAAATAAGTTTAGAACCGGATGCTTGACTTTGACGAGTAGTCCAGTTTATGTAGGGCGAATTGAAGTCTTCCATGATTAGTGTTTCGTAAGGAGCACTAAGCATATTATCAAGGTAATCATAGAATTCGTCTTCATATTGGTTGGGTTCCTGTACATGAGTACAATTTTGATAGTTTGTCTTGGATGCGGTTGGATGGTGGAATGTAGTATTTCCGATTTTTCTGTTTCTTACTTAGCTTTGATTTGCTGGTTGCAGCTTCTCTTTGGTGTATATATGGGAACCATCACCTCTCTTCCTGTGTGGCAGTCTGTCGACATTGCACAAAACGTATCCTTTCAATAAGACTTCCACTGAGAAATTACTTCCATTGAGATCTAACCATGTTTCATTGACAGCTATGATGTCGTGCGACAACGTTGACACAGTAGCTTGAATTTCCAGCATTTTTGGTAGGAGACTTTGTACGTTGCCAACTCGTATCTTTAGTTGCTCTAGATCAGGGGTTTCCAACCTTTTTTTCGCCCTGCACCCATAAAGAAATTTCTTGCGAACCTCGCACTTCCTGAAATTTATATTTCGGTCGAGCAAAAATTATGCGAATTGCGAATAATATTTATCAAAAATTTTTTGTATTTCATCCTTTAATATGATTTGTCAAGGAAATTACAAATGTCGCCCTGAAACATATAATAAATTACTATTGGAATAAACATCAGAAAATTAATGTCATACCTGAAATAGAACAAATGACTAAATAGTAAAAATAGTACTAAATACTATAGGGACTAGTTCTCAAATGCTTGGAAAATTCCACTTTTTTTTAATACAACAAAAACTGCCAAAAATTGCCATCGTTCAAATTTTCCTGTGTCTCGTTGCAGGTTATTATGGGAGCTTTATAATCGATCAAAGATCTGGGTGTCTCTTCATATTTTTTATTAGTTCTAGTTCCTTCTTCTTTTGTCGTAGTTCCCGGTTTGAACCGTAGTATTTTGCTGTCATCCTCGCGGTGAGTTTTTCTGTTCTTCTAGTGATGAGACTCTCTTTTGCTCTTTAGGTGGGCGCACTGAGGACACTGTAGGAATTACGGGGAATAATTTTGGCTTGATTAGCGTTGATTTCAGGGTGCTTTTAAAAAATCTCGATAGTATGAGGCTGGGTATCGATACTTAGCTGCCTATTGTCTATACATAGCTGCTTCTCATGGCGCGTCTCTGTTGCAGTTGTGGAATTAGTTCGTAATTTGCTTTTTCAATTACCTCCAGGCGGCCTGCAAGCAGTGTCAGTTGTCAGCGAAGTTCTCCGATTTCGTGTGACGATTCATAGCTAGCATAGCAGAAGTGACATTCATCCATATCACAACTTCTGATGTGGAAAAACTGTTGGCTGAACCTGGCTTTACATCTTTTACAGTATTTAATTTTCGTGTTGGAAACAGGTTTCATCTTTTGGTTAGCCTTCAAACTGGGATCTGGCTGCATAATCTGATCCATGTCACGTTATTTTCTCAAGATGTTCAGCGTCTACATGTATAATTTTTCCTAAGTAGTGTTTTATGCAAATCTGTGTGATTTTTTAAAATTAATAAATAATAGACTATTAGAAAATGTAGAGTTTTATAGAAAATAATATTCAGTCTGTTTGCTCAAAAGTATTTTTCAGCGGGCTCCACAAAACAGGAGTTCCACAAAAGCTACATATTTCCAATCGAAACGCACCTATAAATGCCCACAGAAGTTACCCAAAAGCTACATATTTTAAAAAAGGAAACACACCTATAAACGCACATAGAATATTCACATAAGCAACACATTTCAAAAATAAACGCCCCTATAAACACACACAGAAGTTTCACAAAAGCTACACAATTCACAAAGGAAATGCACTTGTAAACGCACACCGAAGTTCCCCAAAAGCTACATATTTTACAAAGGAAGCGCTCCTGTGAACGCACACAGAGGTCTCACAAAGGCGACATACTTTACGAAGGAAACGCACACATAAAAGGGGACACAGCATACACAATTATTATTGAAGTCGATCAGAAAATATTAAGTATAGAAGGATCAAGGCGTAATAGAAAAAAAACACAGTTGCTTTTGCAAATTAAACTGAAGAAGAACATGATCAAAGAACAAGAATTGGAAGAGAAATACACGCCTCTGCATTTACTAATTTAACTGAAGAATAACACAAGGGAAGTGAAGAATTGACAGATATAAATTTGAAAAAGAGCTGTAAATGAGTCTCCGGAAGAAAGAGATATTAAATTAAATTGCTATAGGATGAACGTACAACAATTGCAAGAAACTAATGAAACTGTTCAAGTACATAATCTGAATTTCAATGAAAAAATACTTCACCCAAAGTTGTTGACCAATGAAATTCACTGGTCGCATGCCAGTTCTGTACAGAGTGGGGCAATACAACTTCTTTTTTTGAGAAGAACTTCCTTCGAAAAGAGGAAGTTATGTTGCTGCACCCTGTAGTTAATTAAACTTGATTTCTGAGAAAACAATCGATGGCAAATTCAATAATTGTTGTCATAAGGGTAAAATAATTCTACCACGATGAAGAAACCCTACAGAGAACCGATAAACCCTAATGAATGACATTAAACACCCACACCATGTCATATTTACAAAATATACCGTGAGGAGCGAAAATATACAACACGTTGATTAAATCGCCAGATTGCACATTTATAGATCACGCACAATTACGAAAATTGGACTATATATAAGCAATAGTATAAAAAGATTAATAATATATATATATAAAATCTACAAATATTTAATAGAAAAATATATAGGAACATGTACAATAAATACGTGAACCAGTTTACAATACCCGACTTTTTTTCTCAATATTATACATGAAAATTATTGTGGGATTATTCCAGAATGTTCGTATACATTCTACTATTTGGCAACCGAACTTTCATCGGCATTCATCTCTAATAACGTGTCATTGGTACAGCAGCACTCGTTCTGAAAGGTCGTAAGCATAGGCAAGAATAAGGACATCAGCCAAGATTTTCGCGAACGTATTGTGAAGCTCCGTACTGAAGGTTTGGGATATCGGAAGATAAGTGCACAACTGTGTGTTCCTATAGCCTCGGTTGTAATCATAATACGTAAGTGGAAATGCTAGAATACGACTCTCAGCAAGTCTCGAACTGGCCGTCCACGGAAGATTAACGATCGTGCTGCTCGAAAATTGGTCCGAACAGTAGTGCAGAAGCCTCCCACTACTCGTGAAGAATTGAAGGATGATCTCAAGGTATCTGGGATCAAAGCCTGCAAACACACTATCAGTAGGGCACTATGTGATGATAGTAGTGATGTGTAATGAGAGTAGAGATGAATCATAGTGATGTGGAATGATGTGTTAACGTGTAACGATGTGTGTGATACATTATAAGGATGTGGGAAGGTGTACAGGTATGCGGGGAGTGCGAGCAGTTGGGCCTCAGACTCATTAAAAGCCAACGGCCATCGAGCAGCAGAACACAAACAAAACAAGCAACCTAAGCAAGCCTGAGCAACAGACGCCCAGCAGGTGAAATATGTCCTATGAGAGCCTCGAAAAGTGGGAAACATTGAAGAGACTAACGGTCAAAACTGCAAACAGACACAAGCAAGACCAACTGTGAAAGGAGGGGCTAAAAGTTAGGAGGCGTGTTTCTAGAAAACACCAACGGAATATATATAAGCAGCAGTCAGGAAACCAACTCAATCAGAATAGCAAGGCGATAAGTGTGAACGACAGTGCTAGGAGCGACGACGATTCTACAGCGGGGGTCTACAAGCTGGGGGAGCGAGCGACATCGAGGAGGCAACACGCAAAAGACACACACAGCGGTGGGAGGTGAGATTACATCTGGTATAGGAAACAGGAATAAACTTAATAGGGCACATTTATCGTCATAAGCGTAGTAGGGCAGCTCTATCAAGGCATGCACTTATGGAGGACTTTTCTCTCATTTTAGGGAGGCACCTACGTAAGCTACGGGACATACGGGACCTACGTAACCTACGGAATATACGGGATTTACGGAATCTACGGGATCAGCCAGGATCAGGATCGGGATCAGAATCTAACGGAAGCTGTCGGAATCTATCGGGATATCTACATCTACTACGACTACTACTTCTAGGAGTAATTGGAACCTTGGAGAAGTGCACATAAACTTGGAAAAGTTTCACCAGTAATTAATTTGGAGCTGCTCGGGGTTTCAGCATCAACTTGGATTTAATGTCTACGTGATTGCTTCAGAATATGGTCAACAGGAATCAAGTGGAAATATTAATTAATACAACTTTACCCTGGGCCCTGTAAACCCAGAGGAGGCTGGAAACCAGCGAGAAGAGCCTGCACATGTATAGTGTAAACTATAGGTGTGCTGTGCGGCGTGTAGGGCTACTGAGCGTGTGTGCGGATAGTGTGTGCATCCATACGGCGAAAATATAAAAATTGAATTCCCAATGATGATAATTTTGTTATTGAACTGGTTGATGAAACTGCAGTGATCATTAGGCCAGGAGTATAGTTAATTAGAATTAACAGTGAGGTTAAGTGATAGGATTGGAGTGTTTTTCAGTAAAATTTATCGTGTCCGCGTGTATTTAGGATGTATTGTTGATAGAGCAGTGTTTCAACTCAGCAACCACTCGATATTGTTTGATTTAGCTAATTATTGTGAGTGGAATTAATCGATTTGAGGAGGTAAAATTACTTTGATTCATAACAAATTTTCGGGGTTTTCATGTGTTTTTCCGTGTGTTTTTCCAGTAAATTTTAAGCTTATTAATTGTGTCTATACCCTCCCTGTGTTGGTCTCACTAATGCATAATATTGTATTCATGTCAGGGGGTTTGGATTCCTCCAATTTGCGACGTCTCTCTCTCTCGATATATGAAAATTGATTGCATTCAATTAACGTAAAATGCGTATGTGATGCATTCATCTTGTAAGAATTCAATTAATGCTCGTAATTATTATGAATTCATCCGGTGACATGTAGAGAGAGAACACGTATCGCCACAAGTACGCCGTGAAGGTTTTCGTTCCTGCACGCCTCGTCGGACAGCTATTCACCAGAAACATCACGTCAGAGCCAGGCTAAAGTATACCAACGACGATTTGAACACGCCAGCAGCGTTTTGGAACTCAGTCCTGTGGTCAGATGAAACCAAAATCGAACTATTTGGGAGAAACAGCACAAACCATGCTTGGAGGCAACAAAACGAAGAGTATAAACCATAGTGCACCATACCCACTGTTAAGTTTGGAGGTGGTTCATTTATAGTGTGGGGATGCTTCAGCT
This sequence comes from Trinorchestia longiramus, assembly GCA_006783055.1. Classification (NCBI taxonomy): domain Eukaryota; kingdom Metazoa; phylum Arthropoda; class Malacostraca; order Amphipoda; family Talitridae; genus Trinorchestia; species Trinorchestia longiramus. Next base: position 67,823 of record VCRD01002175.1, on the reverse strand, counting down.
CATCAGGGGTAGATAAACTTCACATAATTGAAGGAACTACGAATGGAAGGAAATATCGTGAAATATTGGAAGAGCAACTCCTACCCTCAGCTCGTTTATAAAATTGAAACATTGAAATTTCAACAAGACAACGATCCAAAGCATACTGCAAACGAAACTAAGGAATAATTGAGGATGAAGAAGAAATGAAAACGAAACCAAAGAATGATTGAGGATGAAGAAGAAATGCAAACGAACCAAGGAATGATTGATGATGAAGAAGATAAACATTTTAGAATGGCCAAGTCAATACCCAGACATGAATCCGATCGAAAACTTGAGTAGGGAATTGAAATTGAAGATTCAGAGGAGAGGTTCCAATAACATCACTGAACTCAAAGAAATTTGCGTTGAAGAATGGAATAAGATTACGCCTGAAACTTGTAATAAGCTGGTGGTGACTATTATAAACGTCTCGAAGCCATAATTAATAATTATGGCTGTGCAACGAAGTATTAATGTATGTATATCTTGAGATGTGCTGTAAACTTTTGTTCATGTATTTATTAAACATGTTCCTATATATTTTTCTATTAAATATTTGTGGGTTTAAGATATATTATTAACCTTTTTATACTATTGTTTATTCATAGTCCAATTTTCGTAATTGTAGGTTGTCTATAAATGTGCAATCTGGCGATTTAATCAACGTGTTGTATTCTTTTGCTCCCCATGGTATAAGGTTATATAATTCAACAATTTCACTTGTTTTAGTGGACGCAAAAGTTGCTGACGCAACAGGAAGAGGACCATATTGTCTCCATTTGCACTGCCAAATATGTTACAGAACTTCTCACATATACCCTACTTCAAATGAAAACAGACAACGGGCGCAGTTATGATATATGTCGTCGACTTCGGAAAGTCCAATACCGCACGTCTAAATCATCGAACAAATAATAATTATACACCGGAAGTGATGACAAATCTTGATAATGTTATAAGAGAAAACAATATTTTCGCAGCAGCCTATAAACGCTTGGGGAACTACAGCGCACAGAGAATCAAAATGTTGTTGCAAGACAAATGGATCAGTCAACAGTGAATATACGATAGAAGACGATAGAAGACGTTATAACTTACCCACAAATGATGAAATAGCTATCATCTTTGGAAACACTGACGGCGAACTTCCATTTAAAAGAAATTTTCAGGTGTATCCCAGTACACCAGACAATAATTCACTGGTCTGCGATGTTTTCAAGGTCTAACATATAATAACTGATTTTAGGCCAGTTTTTTGCGCTGAATCCAAAAATTATGCTCATTTTAATCAATCAGCTCAGGTTAATGAAATATTTTCACGTATAACATGTCCTAAATTCCGATCTATTTGTAGGTGAATAAAACGCAATATTGAGAATATTAGACAGATTTATTCCCAGAAGGCTTACAAAATATTTTGAATAGATGGCAAGAAGAGTGTAATGAACCAAGGAAGCTACTCATGGATGAATGGTCCCTTTAGGGACTACTGTTTGTGCTGAGCAGACTGCACATCCCTCTTTAGGCACCAGCAGTAGTCGGCAAAAAAGTTTACATCCCATCGGCCTTGATAGCGTTCCTCCATAACACTGATATCTTGGTGTAGCGCTCACCCAGTTCTTGACTGAAGTCTTCACAATTCTCTGAAAAATAGTCCAAATGCAACCGGAGGAAGTGCATTTTCACTGACATGCGCACTCCAAGTTGGCGGAAATTTTCCATTAACTCATGAACCATCTTCTGATACTGGGCACTTCTGTGGTTGTCAAGGAAGTTTGCAATGACTGACTTAAGCGACAACCAGGCAGAGAGTTTAGCAGGATTCAGTGCATCATAAAAACTAGTATCCTTGATGAGTTCCCTTAGTTAAGGACCAACATATATACCTGCCTTAATTTTCTCCTTGCTTTTTCGTTGAAACTTCTGATGAAGGAAAGTAAATCTTCCACCTTACCTGTCCAATGCATTTACACAGTTCTTCATGAGATCGACTTTGATGTGGAGGATTGGAAGCAATATCTGGCTTGGTTCAACCAGAGGGTAGGGCACAACGTTGTGTGATTCAGATTTTAAACCTTGTCATGATGGCCACTCTTGTCTGTCATGATGCTGGTCATTAGCACAGCTATCCCATAAGCACAGAAAACGTGGATACTTTGTGTAACGACCTTGAAGTCCTAGGATGAGTCCAACAACTTTAAGATCTCCACAGATCAGCCATTTATGTTTCTGGTAGTCCAGAGTGGACAGACGTTCCATGCTTTTGTGGGATTCTTTCATTTCAACTGAGTGCCCAACAGGGATCGATGAAAACTTGTTTCCGATATTCAGAAGAACTGCTTTGAGGCTTCTGTTTGATAAGTGAATGAAAAGTCTTCATTTCATCGAGTCATTGAGTTCGACTTGGATCATGGGCACCGGTTGATCGTCCTCTTCTGACCTGTATTTATCACATTTAGCTGTATCAATGATGTCACTAGATTCGGAATCAGAACTAGATTCCATGGTGACATTTGGCTCAGGAACAGGAGCATTGGGGCCATGGGAACTGGCTTTATGGCAGAAAGAACATCAGGGTATTGAACATGGTACTTGTTTTTGCGATTAATGCCTTTTAGATTCGTCATACAAAAGTAGCAGTTGGCAACGTGATCTTTCTCTTCCCTCCACACCATTGGGACACCAAATGACATACTCTTCCTTTTCTTGTTCCTTGAATCCCATAAGTTCTCCATACATCTTTTTCCGCAGATATGGGGACCGAATAGCTTATCCTGGTCTCTTAGTTTAACTCCAAAGTACGCGTCATACGCCTTCTTCAAAAAATCAATAATTTTTGCTTGACGGTCTGGAAGAACCACACGTCCGCATATGGAACAGAACCTGTTAGTATGGTTTTTACACTTCCGATTCATTTTTCTAGATCTGAAGAGAGAAATAGAAATAATTATTAGAGGTTACCCACGACCCGGTTTACAAAAGCAAAGTCCGTAAACGCTTGGATTGCGATGTTTTGATAAAATATGCTGAAAAAGAAATGGACAATATCTAAGAAACCAGACCTGACCCAGAAAAATGAACCGTATTTTTGAATTCGGTATGCAAAAAGAGTCCTAAATTAGTTGGAAAACCGTTAACCTTTTTAAAAAAGTTGTGAAACGCAGACCATTATAATGGTTCAAATTACATCAACCTGAACATTTTGAGCCCAAACTTATGCCGAATGACAGATTCTTTAATTTTTCCAGATGGTGAACCTTTTTAGTAGCCTGGAATGCCAGCCAACGTTGACGGCATTGCAAACGTCAGGCGTATGTAATAAAGTCAGCATGTTACAATTTATAGTTTTTAAGTTGATATGGGAGGAAATGAGTTCAATACTATTCTTCACGGAGGAAAGTTATTTCAACAATGGGAGGTAAACGCATGTCCAAGTTGAAACAATCTGAATTACATTCGAAATCATTAGGGAAATATTCGAGTCGATGTTTATAAAGGCCTTGCTGACCACCTTGCACGTGCTGCAGAAAATGCAGATCAACAATTGGGACGAACTGTTATCCTACCTTCAAGCTTTCAAGGTTCTCCAAGCAACATGCAACAATACCATAACGCAATGGCCGTCATAGGAAAGTACGGAAAATCATATATATTTGTAACAAAGATTTGCAATCCTACGTGGCCAAAAATTAAAGTTAACCTGTTCAATAGACAGCTAGTTTCTGATCAACCCGATTTAAATGCGCGCGTTTTTAAATTAAAACTGAGAACTATGTTGAACGAAATCCTAAAGTACAATATCTTCGGCAATGTTATGACATATTGCTACTCATTGAATTCCAGAAAAGAGGTCATCGTCATGGTCACATACTACTAATTCTCAAACGAGAAGACAAAATTGAAACACCAGATGCAATTAACAAAATAGTTACAGCTGAGCTCCCAGATGCTGACTCAGAACCAAACTGTTGCACAAAGCATTGAAATGCTTGGTTCATGACCTGTGTGGATTACAGAATCCTACAGCTCCGTGTATGGAAAATGATACCTGCCAAAACAATGATCTGAACAATTTTCCCCACGAGACTGCATTGAACGTAATTGGGTACCCTCTTTATAGAAGGAGAGGAGTTGCGGCAGAAACATGAAAAGAAACGTAATTGATAATTAGAATGTTGTACCTTAAAACAAGTTTTTGATAAAAACTTTTGACTGGTACTTTAACGAAAACTATGCACCAGCATAAATTCCGTTAAGTATTTTTATAATGAAATCTACAAAGGGTATGACTGTTCACGGTTTGAAAAAGAGGAGAACTCACCACCTATTGTCATCGATCACGATGAAAAAGTGCTCTTTCATGACACACGATACGTCAATGCTTCTGAGGCTATGTTTAGATTATTAGAGAGCAAAATGTACGGTAGTACATCACATTCAGTTATGCGTCTCCCAGCACATTTTTAAGACAACTTATATATTTCCAAAAACACAATGAGGAGCAATCTTTAGATAGATCAACCCAAGGAGAAGCTCCATTGTCAGCTTGGTTCAATCTAGATCAAAATAACAAAGGAGCTAAAAATCTATAATACACGAAAATTCTGCATCACTTTGTTTTCCATTCATCTAAAACCACTTGAAAATCACGACAAAGTGAAAATAAAGTCGTACTTCGGATGGACACTGTCCATCCAAACGACGAAGATAGATTTTACTTCAGAATCTTATTGCTGAATGTGAAAGGGGCAGCAAGTTATGATGATTTGCAAACTGTCAATGGCATCAAATACTTCACTTTCTGTGAAGCTGCAGAGAAAAGAAGTCTACTTGATACTTGAGACAGATAATGAATGGCGGCGATGCTTAGAGGAAGCAGCGACAGTAAAAACGCCAGCAAATCTAAGGCACATATTGACAATCATAGGTGTCTTTAATCAACCATCAAATCCAAAAGCAATCTTTGATCATTTTCAAAACAGCCTAATTGAAGATTTCGTACCAACCAACTAGCGGCAGACATCTATCAAATTAGCATTACAAGAAATTGATGCAACACTGCGAATTCATGGCGTTACAGGAGCTGACATCGGCCTTGAAAAAATCAAACAACCTATAAATGCTGACCACTTGCACAATGAATGCACTGATCAACAGCACGATGTTCAACTAAGATTAGAAACTCTAAATCAAAAACAACGACAAGCATTTGATCATGTAATATAATCAATCCGAAAGGAAGACATTAACGATCGCTTTTTCTTCTTAGATGAACCTGGAGGCAGTGTTGGGTGCGCAACTGGAAAATAATTACGGCGCAACAGTAACCGAAAGTCAACAAAAATAGTTGCGATCGCAATCGCAACAACACAAACTCAAAAGTTACGATTGCAACTGCAATTTGCAGCTGCAACTATTAAATAACAAGACTACTTAAAAGAAATAGTTTAGAGAGAGTCTGGGGGTCGATCCAGTGAACAGTAGCCCCAAGATTTGATCTGTAAATTGACCGTATGGAATTAATATTGATACTTATCCTTCAGTTTTAATGCCTAATATTTTCTTAAACTTTTAATGACAGTTACTCGGCATTTATATACTTATTTCAAAGTAATTTGTATCTTTAACAATGCTATATAGCGTTTTTGCGTGAATCATATTGTATCAAGGGGCATTTGGAAGATATCATGTATTTTACTAAACATTCTTTAGTTTGTTAACAAATGGGAAATTTCTAAGATACATTATTTTTATTTGTTCAATTGAACTCACTTGTTCCAGCAAGACCAGGCATCTGCCATAGTTGCAACACACAGTGGTTCTTCCAGCTTCTGTTTCAATGATATAACCTCGGATTCAAATATCTCCTCAATCTTTCTAGTGAGTGTACGTCGACTCATTGAGAATTTCTTGTCCGATGACTATTCTATCATATCGATGAAAGAACAACTATCAACGATTCTAAGTGACAAGACATTTTCAATGAAGAATTTCATAATTTTGTTTTCTAGAGTCGTGTTCCAAGCATTCAGGCCAATATATCTATTCACACCCAATACTTACGGCATCTTCAACTGCACGTATTGTTTTCTGGGGGTACTCTCCTCATCCTTATCATCATCATAATGACGTTTACCAGACAAATCTCTTTTCCTTTTGAAATGCTGTTTACTCCCTTTTTTAATGCATTCATTGAAACTTGTCAACACCTGGGAAATAAATTCAAGTTTAAAATCGAGTTCAGGAAGAAGAACTAGGGATATAAAATTGACTATTTACCCTAAATACATATGGCTATTTCATATTCTTTATGCTAATTTCATTGATGTAAGCATCAAGCAATATGGGTCAATAGATCATAACCGCCGTATTATGTTTTTATCCTGTATAAGCGATAAATTCGGATTTTAACAACTTCCGCATGAATGTTTGCGATGGGTCTTTGCAGACTGTAGAAAGACTTCTTTGTGCCTTGTAGCATTTCGTCATCGGTAAACACTTAACACTATCCTTGAATGTGAATGTCATACTACCACTATCCTTGCAAGTGCTAACGTACTCGAAAAAATCATGCAAGTATGGCCAGGGATTTTGTAGTGAATCACATTTCGTTGCTTTAGTTTATAACTGCAGCAATTTCCTCTGGAGCATCGCTTATGCTAGAGCAGGGATTCCCTATCTGGGGTACATGTACCCTTAAAGGAACATTTGCAGATCTAAAGAGGTACATTTAATTCTAGTTTATAGTTCCCAAAACCTAAAAGTTCTATTAAAAATTTAGTCGAATTTTATTTTTCTACTCACTTTTTAGTTATAAAAATTCAGAGGCACATGCTCATCTGTCAAAATACTGAAGGGGTACAAGGTCTGAGAAAGGTTGGGAACCTCTGTGCTAAAGTGACCAGCCGTTACAGTTGTTTTTGATATTCATATAGTCGTAGTCACAAATCGATCCATCTTCCTTTTAGCAAATGAAACTTTCTTACAGATCTGTAAAACTTTCTCTGGAAAGTGTACATACATAGATTAATAATATTACTGAATATATATTTCACTAAAACTCGAAAACATTTAAGTTCACTTCGCAAACAGCACTTATGCATGCACAACACACCTAGACAATGGCTAGACTGACACCATAGTACAGTAAAGAATAATAAGAGCACATGGAGGGTTGGCGATGACCACCCAAACGACGATTATCAGGCAGTGACGTCATTCATGACGTAAAATCCCGCTAGGTGCTGATTGGTCAATTTTTTGGGAGGCGGGAAATCAGATGCCGATATGTCACAAAAGAAAAACTGACAGATGGATTCGAATCTAAACCATCGACGTAATCCATCATCCACACATGTCTTAGACCACTCGGCTACGAGGTTCATAGACGATAGAACGTTCAAATCATTTTAACTTTAGAACAACGAAATGGGCCTGGGAGGTCCAATGTCAAAATTAACAAGCCCGTCTAATATTGTATTCATAAATCTCACTTAATAATAACATTTATGGAACAAATACATATTACTTCTCTGTTACGTCGTTTGAAATAAAATAATTGAAAAATGACAGAATTCAACTTGATGAAATGAAATTCCTTTCTGTGTCATAGAAACGAAAATTTCTTTCTGTCATACATAGTCGATCTAGAAAATTATCCACTTCCCTGTAAAGTGAAAATTACAATTATTTGGTTTTAATGTATCGTATTCTCATAGCGAACATCAAGACTAATGAAGTTATTTTTGCACCTTCTATTAAGTATGAACTGAGTGCACTCGGAGCATTCCAGAGTATTTTATTCAATAGTATCATTGTGAGTATGAAAATGGAATTTAAATGGTAGAAGCAGAGCTAGAATTAAATTACAGAAAAATATAAGATATTCCTACTAATTTTTATGCACAAGTGCATTGTTTGTTTAATTCTATCTTTGTACTTTATCACATCTCGTAATTCTTATCTAAATTATATGTATTTATAGAATAAAATAGAATAGAATAGAATAGAATAGAATAGAATAGAATAGAATGAGGCTATAGGAACGAACCTTCTGGCCCATTCTTGGATCGGATAATTACTTCGCTAATTATTCGGTTGTTTACCCAAGTCCCATGCCGTATTTCTAGCCGTATCAACCATGTCGGCAGCGGGATTCGAACCCGGGTCTTCGACCAGTCGACCAAGCTGGTCACCAGTCGACCAAGCTCGAGACCGTTGTTTCAAGATGTTTCCCATTGTGTTTTATTGCTTTGAAATCAGCATAAATTTAACAAAGTAATCGTTGGCCTGACTTGTGAGCCAATAGAGCCACTTGTGTGCCATGATTGGTTGACTTGCGTGCACGTCACTGCGACGTCACATCATTTCATGACGTTGCAGTCCCGCTACTTTGCAAGCGCTCCTACTGTTCTTTACTGTACTGTGACTGGCACTGACAGATCAGGAGCCGTAAGACTGCAGCTACCAGCAGCGCTACACGATGCGGTGGTATATGCGAGCTGGTTATTTTTTTTCAAATTACACTTTTTAAACTTGCGGTTGCGACTTACGTTGGAATTTGCTCGAAGTAGTTGCACCGCAACCCAACTTGAAATTCTTCAAAAATAATTGCTTCGCAACTGCAACTAAAAAAGTTGCGATTGCTATTGCAGCCGTTATTAGTTACAGCACAACTGCCCAACACTGCCAGGAGGATGTGGTAAAACATGTCTCTATAACACTCTCACGATGTATTTAGAACGTGAAAATATGATATCACTACCATTTGAAACAACAGAAATTGTAGCTGATTTACTGAAAAATGGAAGAACAGCTCACAGCGGTTTTAGGCTTCCAGTTCCTATTTTGATTTCATCAACTTCATCAATGAAAATACCATCTGACCAATCGGAACAAGTGAAACTTAAAAAACTGATCATTTTTGAGGAAGCTTCAGTGTTGTCATGCAAGGCCCTCAGAGATATGCACCAGCTACTCAAGGATATATTATAATAAAAGGTGAAAGACCTTTTGGGAAAGAAGGTTTACTGTTAGGTGGAGACTTTCGTTACACTGTTAATATTCCCAGAGGCTCAAATGTTGCAATAATTGAGTAATGCATAAAATATTTAATGCTTTGGAAACATGTTAAAGTTATCACTTTGATAGACAACATGAGAGCAACTGGCTAAAATGATTTCAACAACTGGATGCTAAAGGTCGGCAACAGGTAATTAGTGAACAGCGATGATTTATCTCCAGTTGTTATAGAAATTCCATTTCCATTCATAATAGAGGACGACATTGTAAAATATACGTTTGGAGAACAGTTGGAACTAGAAACAGACGACCATTTAAAAGAAATCGATCCAAAAATAATTTTGACTCCCAAAAATAAAGACACTTATACTGAACGAGAAGGTTTCGTCTCTAATACATGGGCAAATTATTAAGGGTACCGGAAAGTTCTATATTGATTTTTGTTAGTAATAATAATTGAAAAAAAAACTGAAAAATCTTTACTGCTTAACAAAAAAGTCACCATCATTAGATATAACCTTTGTCCGTCTACTTGGAAGCTTTTTGATCTTCCTCTCAAAAAATTAACATATATGGAAGACATAAAAGAATTAAACTCCGCTTCAACCTCGTGAACATTTGTGAATCTTTTTCCGTTGATAAAATACTCTAAAGAACGAAATACGTGAAAATCTGATGGAGCAAGGTCTGGCGAGTATAGTGGATGAAGAAGAACTTTCCAACCTAAGGATTTCATTTTTTCTTGAGTTTGTTTGGCAGAATGAGGTTTAACGATATTGTGTTGCAAAATGACTCTTTTCCTGTTCACTAGAGCAGAACAATTTTTTTCGCAACAATGCGTTTAAACGCTCGAGTTGCTGACAGTAAAGGTCTGGAGTCAGAGATTTTCCTAGCTCCAATAACTCAAAGTGAAACAAAAGAAAAGGAAAGAGAAGAGGACTGGACATTCCGATACGCCCAATAGAAAATATGCAAGCCATGCTAGTTTTGTCATCAATGATAATGAAGCTCTCACTAATTTCCCAGTCGAGTTTCTGAGCAAACAGTACCCATCTGGAATGCCTCCTCTTATACTAGAATTGAAAAAAGGGCAGTTGAATCCAAAATAAGGCTTGCTTAATGGAATAAGATTCATCATTATCAACCTGCACAACTTTTCCATTCACACCAGAATCATAACGTAGTCACAAAAATGAAACAGTTTCGATACCAAAAATTGATCTGGCCCCTAACGCTACGAACCTTCCTTCCATACTCAAACGCCGTCAATTTCCTTTTCTGCCTGCATTTGTGACGACCATCAACAAATTCCAAAGACAGTACTTCTACAAAGTCGTTGTATACTTAAGTGAATCTGTATTTAGTCATTGGCAACTCTACGTAGCAGTTAGTAGAACGAAGTTTGCGGATAATTTTAAGTTCATTATAATTGCACATGAAAATCAAGAAAAACTTCTACCCGAATATGAGCAGACATTTATAAGAAACGTGGTTTTTGAAGGAATTGTTCAATTATTGAACCAAACATTCCTGTTATATGTAAATTTAATCAATTTATGTGTAAAACTGAAAAATGTATTTTATTTCATAGATCCTTAACTTTAACATTTTTAAACCGTGAAATTTCCATGGTACTGTCTAGCATACGTAGACTAGATAGTACTCGTTCCTCAATAAAAACATAACATGCAGCACGAATTCAATATTGCATTAAATACCATAAAGTAACTTTGTGTCGAAAATAAATCGTTGCATACTCACACCTCTCCAACCAATTTGAAAAGTGACGTACTTGCTGCATTGTGATAATAAGCTCTCGTGGAATTTATATTTTGAATTGAACTGCAGACAACATACATTTCACAGGCTAAGGGAGTTCCAAATATATCTTATATGAGTGGCAGAAGTCACTCACCAGCGAGAGCCTGCTCAATATGACCATACAAAGCGACTGAGGTCACACGAATTAAAGTTCTTCTAACCAAACGCATGTAAGTGACAGAGGTCACTCAATAACTCAAGTCCACTCACCATGTGTTGGGTGAGATCAGCGAAGTCATCCAAGTGTCTGATATTTTCTTCGTCTTCTTCTTCATCATCCTCGTAAATTTCTTGCATTTCTTCCTCGACTTTCTCGAGTGTAACCTCAGCTTCGTCCTCAGCTTCCTCTTCATCTTTTTCCGCCTCGACGGGGTACTCTGTCCTGGTGAGTGATCGTATTGTAACTGCTTATTGCAATTTATAAGATTCAATTTATCTAATATCTGAAGATTTTGAAGTATAATTTATGATAATATGGATAGATTTATCAACTATTACAGTCATATGAACATCTGCTAGACTATCAGTAATCTATAAATTTAATTTTCGGGACTACTCACTATAAAAGTCAGCACATAATTCTGCAATTTCAAAAAAGAACTGTTCAAAACTGGGTGAGAAAGACAGATTTTTTGAACTTTCGAACATTGGCAGTTTAGTCACTTTTAAGCTCAATCACTAACGCTTCTTATTTTTCTCCGACACAGAGTGTTTACTGACTGGTTGTCACAAATTTTTTAATTTTCTTACTCTGCATGATAATGGGTTGAATTCGACTAAAATAATTATTGAGATTCAACCTCTCTTCAATAACTACCAGTACATTTTATACTGGAGGACGAGATAAAAGTGTTCTTATCTTTGAGGAAGGTAGTCAAACACAGAACACATCTTGCCCCCAACAACAAATAACTGAGTTAGTAAATTGGTTACTGTCTGTGACTGACTCTGCTTCCATACAATCTCGTTTACCTGTGTGCCATCATTATCTTATCTGTCGTTTAGCAAATTGTAAACAAATTTTGAGTAAAAATAGTAGGCGGAACAAGTAGCTACTTTACCAGACATCTTTCTATTCCGCATTCAATAGTTTCAATTTATGTCTTGTGCTACGCTGTTTAGTAATTCCTGATATCTAATTTTCTTAAAACGATATTTTAGCTCTAAAAGCTGGAGCAATATGCTGAAGACATATCTAGAAATTTTTGTTAATAATTTGGTGTAGTTCATATTTGTAATCAAACGCAAATACCAGTTACGTACGATAATTTGGACGGATTTCTGTAATGTTTTATACCCATAATTCTTCTTTAACCTTTGGGTGAGACACAATGCGACGCACCGACCAAGTAGCGCAGCAGACTGAAAAATACCTCGAGTAAGACCAAGTCTGAAAGTTGGGTGTCCAAGTTACTGTTCCAGTCAATCGTCTTAATTTTACTCACTTCTGCCAGGTGAACCCCACAGCTTTGAGGGCGAAATCAGCGAGGCAGTCCAGCACGTAGATGACCTGCTCACCGCTGCCAGCTTTCAGCTTGCTTGGAGGAAAGTCCAGCGTTTCTCCCTGTGAAGGTAAATATCAAGTCTGAGTGTAAGTTACACATGGCTTCATGATTTTGAATGAAATCTAGTTCGTTGGTGGCGTAATTTGATGTAAATATTCATGAATCAATAAAGAATATTTCCATTATAAATTACTAAAGCTCGCTTCTCAACCGTGTTTGGCATTGTTGTTTTACGCTACTTTCAGTTTATAAAATTAACCTCCATGCAGCTCGTTAATTTCTCTTATCCTCCGCAACAATTATTTTACCCTTTTACTTTTTGCTTTTTCGCTCATTCAGTTCATCACTGTTTTACTTAACACGAATTCAGAAAAAAATAATTTGAAGCTAAATTTTCAGTTTAGGAGTCACCGCGTCCTTCACTTTTTGGCCCGTGCAACCTTGAAGTGATTATACAGGGTGGCCCCTAAGTAAGGTACCTTTTTAAAACTATTATAGCTATAAAACTACAAATGGTAAAGAGAATTGGTTAATTCAGAATAAATGAGGAGATTTCAAAATTTTCTACCAGTGTATCAAGTCTATCGACAATCACAACGTATTGCCCAAAAAATTCATAAAATCCACCCCCTCCCAAAATGAATCGCTACGCAATAGAAAAACGAGCAAAAATAGTGGAATTTTACTTCCGATGTAATTGTTCGGTTACTGTAGTTCAGAGGAATTACAGGAATATTGATGGTATTTGAAAGAAGTCCTTCGAAAAAGTGCATAAAAAACTGGTATTGAAATTTATAGAAACTGGGACAACAGCAGACAGACAACGTTGTAGCAGGCCATGGACCATACGAACTGGTGCTTGAATTCAGCTTGTTGCAACGACTGTTGCTGATCGGCCAAAAACGTCAACTAGGAGACGTTCAATTCAACTGAGAATGTCATGTACCTCACTGCCACGTATTTTGGTAAAATATCTAAAGTATCATCCATATTAAATTCAATTAACTCAAGAACTCCATCCTACGGACTACCAAAAGCGATTAGATTTTGCGAATAGATTTCTGCAGCTTGCAGAAAATGAAAACTTTGTAAAGAATTTAATAATGACTGATGAGGCACATTTTCACCTCAATGGATTTGTTAATAAACAAAATTGAAAATTCTGGAATTCAGAAAATCCAAAAGAAATTCTTGAACCTCCACTTCACTCAGCTAAAATAACAGTATGGTGTGGCGTCGCGTCTTCGAGGATCATTGGAATATATTTTTTTAAAGATGCTAATGGTGATGGAATTTGTGTTAATGGAAACATATACAGACAGATGATTCAAGAATATTTGATAACTGAAATTAGAGATAATAACACGGAGCACACACAGCGAAAGAAACAATGCAAATGTTAAAAGCAAATTGTCCAAACAGAATAATTTCTCGTTTTGGTGATATACCGTGGCTGCGTCGATCTCCAGATCTAAGTGCTTCCGATTTCTTTCTCTGGGGATACTTAAAGGAAAATGTTTACATTGAAATTCCTGATACTTTACAGCAATTGAAACTATGTAAACATCATTCAATAGATCAACAACATTTCACCAGAGACATTAAGGAAAGTAATGAACAGCACCGTTGAAAGAGCACGCCATTGTTTGACTAATAATGGAGGTCATTTAAAAAATATTGTATTCCATAGTTAAACGTAATTAATTATTTTATTTATAAATTATATTAAACTTTGAAATTTCTTCTTTAATTCTGAATTAACCAAATCTCTTTACCATCTTAAGTTTTATAGCTATAATAATTTTAAAAAGGTACATTACTTATGGGCCACCCTGTACAAAAGTCAAACAGTTACTCTTCTAATTTGTCAGTCAAACATGGTTTTATCATGAGTGTGTGTTAAATATTGACGTCAGTTAGTATATTAGTCAATGGGCATCAGACCATTAATTCATTCCTCGCACATAATACTGTACCACGTTAGTGAAAACTGTCACACTGTACAAAATTTTTTAAAAACGTCAATTATTTTTAAACAATTCATTGAACGTTTTTAATTTTAAAGTTTAAAAACGTGAAATTTTAATTACAGTAAGTTGCATTTTTACGGAAATAAAGAATTGACCGTCACAGTTGTTGGCAATAGAGCGAACATGTAATTGAGGTCGAGATATCTATACCACGCACATGACACAAGATAAAAATATCAATTATGGTGATTGCTACAAATGACAACGTTACCAACAGTAATATTTGACCGAATGCCAACTCAAGCTAGTATTTAATTGATAAAAATTATGATACAGGCCTAATTATTTTGTCTCAAGGGAGAATCAAGTTTACTGTTCTCAATTAGTGATGTTAATGAAACACTCATTCCCTCATTAGAGTGTTACATCATCTTCTGTAATACCACTTATAAGAATTTTTCTCGGAAAACAAAAATTAATTTTCTAATATTTTGAGTATTCAGTTCGAAAATATATAAATATCTAAGAAATTGAGTTGTTCCTATTTAAAGAATGGGGAAGTATTGAAAAAACATTTCATTAAAAGTTGTATTTGTAATATTTTCAGGTAAACTAAAATGTGAATTAAATTATAGACGAATATGTGGAATGAGTGAGATCAATCTAATTTGCTAGTAGATGCAAAATATCGTGTATCTCAATACTTGCCTATTTTCAAAAACAAATGTAGAATATTTCGTCACTAACTTTATAAGCTCTTTAATTTTAACATACGCGGGTAGCTAAGTCGTTGAACTGAATGTTGACTACCCCCAAAAGCACAATTTCCGAATAGAAGATTGATAACCTATACAAAACGACATAAGTCGAAACATGAAGTAAATTTTGAGGTAGCATTCTTACCAACGTCCCTTTTGCACTTCTGAGAACTCAAATAAAAATCTTTCGTTTGAAAATGGATTGAAATAAAATTCCTGTTTGTATCTTCCCTCTTTATTGTCTACATCGTTGCAATTTTGCAAGAGCGTGTGACCATTCCATAATTGGACTGAGCACTTTGTACATCTTACCTTTTGCCTGAGGTAGTCCAAGATGTTGGAGATGACAGAGTTGGGATCATCGGATTCCTGGGGCTGTTCCATGTTGTGGCCACAATTGTTGATGAGCCACACCGCCAGTGACACGAACAAGTAAAACTGCTCCCCAGGGCTCGTGGCTAGGGCGAAGTAGTGTCTGTGCAATTTCCGTAGCTCTGTTTAGTCTGTCATAATTTGAGGTTGGCATTGTCCTGAATTCTTTATACGTATGGACTGAGTTTTGATTCGAGTTCAAATTTCCAACTGTAGGCATCGATATTGAAGATGTAATTAAATCGGTTTCTGTACGTGAGAAAGATAACCTGTACGAATAAATCACGCGATTCTATGTGAAAATTGGAATGTGTACACAACTAAAATAATGCTATTTTTTGTAAATTTATTAAAAATTAAGCATTTTACGAAGCATGTCATTCATTCATTTGTAAAATTTGAAGTCATATGCATGGCTATTCCACATTACTTAAAGATCAAAACGCATAATTGTGAATCAAATAGAACAGCTTCACAAGTTCTTCAATGTTATTACCATCAAAGTGTAATCGTTCAACTACTCAGGCTACAAATGCACTGATAAAATTTATTCAGCACGTGAAGCGATTTACTTATTCGAGCTGCTTGTGACTAGTAACACTAAATTAAAAATGCCTGCTGAATGCGTCGTTTTTGCTGCCCAAAGTTATTTGATATATACATGAGAAAAACAAATTTTAATATTGAATAGTAGATTATCTTAAATGTATCCTACGTGATTTAAGTTATCGGACAAACTAAAATATACTGTTGAAAATCGAAACAGTCTTTAAGAAGCTGTACGACATTCGTCGCTCATTTCATCAAATAGTTTACTTGAAATCAGTCATTTCAAACGAATGAGTACAAACAAGATGCGAACCCTGGAATTTTTCTTATCGTTCTGAACAAGCTAAAAAATATTGATTCAAATTGTACATCGCTTAAGTGAATATGTCTCTCGTATATATTTTCCAAAAGGGATTCACGTTGTAGTACAGAACCCAGGTATAAAAGTACAGAGAGATGTAGAAAAATCTGGTTAAAAGTAAACGCTTGTAACTCAAAAAATAATTGACGAAGAACAGTGAAACACAAACCGCGTGAATGGACATATTCTCAAGTTTTATTTGATTAATAACAAATGTTTTAAGTGGCTATCATGTAGCTCAATACAGAGATTAACTAGTTGCTTGAAATTGAGATTACTGCAATGGATCTGACCTCCCGTGACCAGCTAGGTCCTTTGACCATTCCACTCTGTATTATTTTCCCTGGGTATACTTGTATGTCAAAGCCAAGACACTACAACGCTCTTAACCCTTTACTGCCTGAATTATTTATCATTCGATAATAATTTTTTTAAAATAAGTTTTATTACTGTACATGGAGTATAATGAAAGGCACATTTGTAAAATTTTGTATTTTTCCATAAATAATAGAAAAAAAATGCTCCACCGCATTCGGTACAATCGTCACACGGAACACCACTTCGCATGTCATAGAGTGGATCGGTGATGAGCGCAATTGGAACAACAAAACAGTCATTTCCTTTCTGGTGCTCTTCATACATTAGCAATATATATATATATATATATATATATATATATATATATATATATAATATGTATATATGTATATATATGTATATATATATATATATTCGTATATGCGTTTTGGCAGAAAACGAAATGCGTTTTAATAGTGAGACACTGAGAAAAGCAAAATAATTCTAAATCCTTTCCATATTATTTGCCTTGCTGTAAATAGAAAAATGAAAGCAACATAAAATTAATGCTAAGCAATAGATCTTAGCGTGAAGACCTTTTCACTATGGATTCTGTTTACTATGGTTTAGTAGCCATGAAATGAAGCAAAGCAATTTTTTTATCAAAGCAAAGGTTTACGGTACAGTTCTTGCAATACACATGTGTCTTTCCTAAACATGAGCCCTTTTTGCATCGGTTTCGCTTCTCTGCAATATATGGAACATGAGCAATGGCATCTAACCGAATTTTGTCGGAAAGAAAGCAAGCACCATGTCATTTGTCAGTTGTTTCTGATGGTTTTGATGAAGGTCTACCTCGCTTGACTGATTCACATACCTTTCCTGATTTCGTGAGTGAAAATGCAAGATGCAGTTTGAAGGAAGCAAGGGGCACAATTTCTTTTTTTGGTATCGAAAGAGCAGCTGTATGTTTACGGTACATGAGCCAAGAATTCACGATGGCTATATCTAGAAAATGAAAAAAGTGTTTGTGGTAAGACTTTTTGGACTTTGTGTTTATTCTGTACAAGGAGAGAAGATGGTCCGCTAGATCCACTCACCCCATTGACTTATTATATCTCTTAACAATATCAGGGCGGGAAATTTCTACAATCCTTTTACTTTTGCTATCAAAGCGGCTCACGCTGGTAAGAGGGTTGGCTTTTGCGAAAACCGACAGCATAATGACGAATTTGCTGTCATACCAGCGCACTAGTGTCACCACTGTTGCGTCCTGAACCAGTGTCTTTTCTTCGCAGGAACTTCTGCCCCTTTTTATCAGTTGTTTTCCATCAGCCTTACTTCTCAAAAGACCAGTCGGTCGAGGAAGTCTCACTGTTCCACTGCACCAAATCTTTCTTCCAGCCAAATGCTGTAACAAGGGGACAGATGTGAACCAGTTATCAAAGAACAACTGATGATTTTGACCCGAAGGAATGCACTGTGCAAGATGGAGGACAACATTTGAACTAGCTTTGATGTCGGGCACGTTAGGGTCATCAACGGGAGTAATTTTTCCCGTATAGGGGATGAAGTCATGCACGAAACCATCATCATCCGCCAACACGAAAAGTTTGAAGCCCCATTTTTTAGGCTTATTTGGGATGTATTGTCTGAGTCTTGTTCTTCTTTTGTACGGTACAATTTGTTCATCAATCAAAAGGCGTTGTGATTTCCGAAATTTTTGGAATTTGGTTTTCATATGATTCAAAACAGGCCTTACCTTGAACAGTGGGTCATAAGTATTGCTCTCTGGTTCTGCTTGCTCTGTGTTGTCAGCCACATGTAAATTCTTCTTTATGAATTCAAACCTGTCACGAGACATGCATTCAGCTGCATAATCCGTCAGGGGAGAGAGCTTTCTTGCCTAATGCATCCTGGTATTCGGCAGCTTTGATATCGAGAAATAGAGAAGTAGTCCAATAAATTTGCCAAACTCTTCCTTTGTGAGACCCAATAGTTTATTGACATTATTGTGAACAGTGTAAAGGTTCGATTGATTGACGATAACATTCAAGACGTCATCATCGAAAAATTCTGAGAAATATTTCAGCATGGGCAAAACGTCTTCACAGTCCAAAGTTGATTCGAGTTGTTCCTCCAGGTGAAGTCGTCCACTGTTTTTGGAAATTCCTGTTTTTAGTGCGTTGATTTCGGCTTTGGTCTACTATAGGATAAATTTCACCAGTGATGTTATGCGTAGATTCATCAATTCGTCTTCTAATTCAGAAGTATTCGTATTGTCACCTAGAAAGAAAAACATAAATAATATATATATATATATATATATATATATATATATATATATATATATATGTAATGAAATGCCATGAAATAGAATCTCCGTACTTTCTAGCTGAAAAACTCCAGTAAACTTCATAGATATACCTACACGAGTATATCAATGTAACTGTCTGTCTATGCCCATTGTGCCGTGTACGGCACATGGTACGATGCTATCATTCATGCCGAATGTCTTGTATTCGGTACATTTAAAATAGGGCGAATTATTTCATAAAAAAGTTTTTTGAAAGAAATATATACGTCAATATTCAGATTAGAATCTCACAAATGTCATATAAAATTCTCACTTCTTCAACTTACGTGTTACTTCATCCATTCTGTCCAATATATCACACTTTTGAAGACAAAACTTCGGTTCGAAATCACTGTTGAATTTGAGTCATCACTGACAACTTGGCAGGTTTGGCTCGATGAAACACGTTTCGAACGATAGATGAACGAGTGCTGCTCTCGGCACAACCGGCATCAGAACGATAACTTCCAATTTATATCCTATATGAGCCTTTGAATCTTATGTACCGAGTTCAGTACATTCGGCCGTTAAGTGTTAAGCTCTTAAGTTAACCAGGAAGTAATCTTTTCCATTTACCAGAATGTTTATGCCGCTGCCCGCTGCCGACATGGTTGTCCCGCTGCCGACATGGTTGACGCGGCTAGAAATACGGCATGGGACTTGGGTATACAACCGAATAATTATCGAAGTAATTATCCGACCCAAGAATGGGCCAGAAGGTTCGTTCCTATAGCCTAATTCTATTCTAGTACATAATCTAAAATTTCTAAAAAACGAGGTTATCCTCTGTATTCAGCAAAAAGCGGTATTATGAGCCTCTGTTATAAAACAAATGAAATTTGAGAATATATACTTTCATGCAGCTTCTCTTTCACTTTTATACGTAAAATATTTTTAGAGTCGTAAGCGTTCACATTTAACCAGTTTTCTGAGTTATCCTGTACATAGCATAGAGATACTTTTTAGTGACGAGTAGAACGCTGGTTTGAAAGAAGATCGCTAAGCAAGTTATCAGTGGATATTACATTTTATTACCATTGTAATTCCCATGTATTTTTGTCTGACAACCGTGGTTTACGGGGCAATGCATTTCCTGCATTCTTTTGTCTGTTTTGAAGATTACCTTTGAATTCTCACCCCTGCTGACTGCCGTAGTTATCAGTTAACCTTTTAACCCTTTTGATACCAACGAAACCTCTCGCTACCGCCCGGTTCACAGCAAATACAGTTAGTCGCGTAAAAATCAATGTCCTTCCTGAAGCACATTAGAAATAATCCCTATAATCCTATATTTTAAATGTTTCGTTCTAAAGTTAACTGAAATTATCAAGCAAACAAGTAAAGGTCAGTGATTATAATTTGTGCAACATTTCGTTGAGTCGGAAAATAATTTGATCGTTATGGGATGATACCTAGAAGTGCCATCAGTATTCAAAGAGTTAAATAAGGCATTTTACGGAACCAATATGCATTATCTTACATGGGATGTCCTGTATAAACAGTATTATGCTAGAAAGAGCGGTGATAGTATTTTCAATGCTATGTAGATGTACACGAAGGTAAAGATGGGTAAATCTAATCATTTTCACTGTTTAATTTTGCCTCACCCAGCCGGGGAGGACCATTGCAAGACAACTATGAATGAAAATAGGCCATTGGGTTCCATATGCGTTATTAGTATTTACTAAGAATACTCCCGAAGCATACACATTTCATGAACCGTGCTCTCTGAAACAGTAGCGATTTTCCTCGGGATTAAGTAAAATAATACCATGCAACTTCTCGTACAGTCATTGTAGAAGATTGAGATATTTCAATTGTGCGAGTACACCTTCAAATTGGAGCATGAGTCAAAGCTAATACAACATTTCTTCACGTATGGATGATGTGCACAAACCTATAGTAAGAGGTATACGAGTAACTAACTAGCTGATTTTTTTCACTTCAATTTTTCAGCGTACATCACACTATTTATTGTTGGTATGAGATCCAAACGACAAATAATATCTGTCATGAAAAGGCAACGAAAATTGAATTAGCGATAAAAGAGCACTGCTCACGTTATTCATTCTTGTGCTATCCGTCGCTTTACATATTTTCTAATGAAATTACTAAGAAAAGTCAATCTACGTAACAAGTTTAGGAACAATTTTTAGGGAGCAGTACTGGCCTCATTTCTTATATATCGGCTATTAGGTACAGTTTGGAAAATAGTTTTTAGATCTAGAGTAAATTTTTTTTAGTAACAGAAATTGTCTATTCCAAAAAATTCATTTACAATTTTTTTACAAACATACTTTGCAAAGTTATTCATCATGTGTTGAAATTGTCTCAAATATTTCTCCATGCACTCACCTGCTCACGTTTTATATTCGATGAATAAGTTTAACTTAAAAATTTAACCAGGCAATAAAGAAAAAATTAGACTGATTTCTAGCTTCACTAATCGTAGTAGGATTAGCGCTATTTTGAAGGCTATGTCAGCTCGTATATGACTAAATCCGTTCTAATATTACGTGCAGTAATTCAAGTTCAGTCACTTTTTTCATTTGAATTTTAGCCAGATTTCATGTAATTATATAGACTCTCAAATCTACACACGAATGAAAACGTTCATTCCTTAAGCCTAGAAATATTCCAGAACTCCTCAATTTCAGCTACGAAAGACGTCTTCAACACTTTAAACTTATTTGCCTAGTACAAAGAAGACTACGAAGACAACTTATTGAGACCTTTAAGTATCTCAACGGCCTTAACGATGGGCTTTACGAAAGAGCCGGTAACGTACGAACCAGAAATAAGGGCTAAAAACTAATACTGAGAAACTTCAAGACATCCCAAGCAATGAACTTCTTTCCCGTTAAATTGCCGCAACTTGGAACCAGCTGCCCGAAAACATCGTTTCTGCTGGCACTGTGAACACATTCAAAAATCGTCTCGACAAATATTGGATTACGAACCCCCAGTATTATAACGTACTAATTCTATGTCCGTAACTTCCAGGACCAGTGTATGATTGTGATAAATGCGCATAACTGAAATACCTGTGAGTGAGTGAAATGTGTGTGACTAAATTGATTCATGTGGTCAAGGTGCATGATTGAAGCCTTTACTTTAGACGGCATGTGACTTGAATATCGACCCAAGAATAGGCCAAATGGCTCGTTCCTATTGCGTTATTCTGTTTTATTCTAAATAATGAACTCGAATACTTAATGTGAGCCAGTGTTCGATATTTCTAAAGTTGAAATGTGTACCTTTTAATGTGTCTAAATTCTAAATATCAACCTAACAAATATTAGGGACAGAAAGCACACATGTATGTATTGGTTGAGATGTATGGTTAGTGGCCAGTACGGAAACCGAGCCATTTTTACAACCTCTCGTCATCTAACAGGGTAATGGGACCCAATCACACCGTTTTTTAGTGATTTTTCCTAAATGATTCGTAAGTACTATACGACTGTCTGGAAATGGCTCTAGAGCTTGCGATTCGCCATCTTACCTGTTGAGGGGCTTCATCCTGAGCCCAGAGACGAACTGCTGATCGTAGTTGAGCAGCTTGAGCTTATCGAGCAGCTCCTCCATGGAGATGAAGATGCTATATGCAAGGCCAGGGCTCATATCGGAGCCGTCGCCGTTCCACCCGTCGCTCCGCGCGCTCTCGCTTCGTTTCGACATCCTGGCGGCGCGTATGCTGCCTACAGCGCATACAAGTGTTGTGGGTTACGCGACTTCCGTAATGCAAGCAGTAAACACACCTTCGCATTCTGAATAACCTTGTACTCAGTTGTGGTTAAGTGGCCAAATCCTGTTGCATTTCCTAAAGTTTAAATAAGAAGAGTCAGCTACAGTCCTGCGTTTACCAAAACATTCTTGAAACTACTCGATCATTAGAGCTTCAGCAAGTCTGAGGGCTACGCTACCTTACTGTAAGGACATTGCCCTTGATTTCCAGGTTTGTTAAAAGTTTTAAAATCTTTACGGAGTTATTCCAATTATATTGAACTCCAGGTGCTATGAGTACCGTCGCTGCTTATATACCACAGAGGAAGTAACAGTCTTGAAAATTCTATTCCTATTTCATGTAAACTAAAGTTGATTCCCTGTAATCTAGACATTGGCTCTTTAAAATAATTAATAAATTGATAAAATCCGTAGAATAACTAATACTCAAACCCAAAGAACAAAAACAATACGAAGATTTAAAGAGCGTTCCTCTTCAGGTGTAGGGGTAAATACAAGTTTGTAATGCAAGTTAAATTACATGTCTAGGTTCTACAGCTATTCTTCATTGGAGCACAAGACAATTCTGCCATAACTGCAGTGACCAAATCAAAATCAGCGAACGCTGCAAAATTTGAGACTCGTGTTCACTTTAGTTCGATGTACTTATTCTTGATAAGCGTTTTTAATTCGGGTGAAATTCGAATGACTGATTCACACATGGAAAAATGTTTAACTGGTAATATTTTTATTATTATTCGAATGAAATGTTCATAATTCAAACATCTTATTTAAAAATTGTATACAGGGTACAGCAACATAACTTCCTTTTTTCAAAGCGCCTTGAAAAAAGGAAGTTATGTTGCTGCACCCTGCGTATGAACGCATGCAAGTGATAACTTTTTGGATTGTATAGTAGCCACTGATCGATCACTTGCCTGCTAGCTTGAAGGCTGCGGTATTCTTTATTGAGGATTCACTTTAAGTGTTTTTCAATGTCAGTAAATCCTTGATTTAAATTGTGTTTCAATTTTTCAATTGGTAGAAATTTACTTTAACTAAAATTTTTCTGCACTTGAGATATTTTTGTTGAGTATATATCGAGGTTCACAACGTCAAACTTCAAATATGTACAAATCTTACTTCGACGTATTATTTCACACTGAAATTGTTTTTCTTAATAGATTATCCAACATCTGATGAATTTCATTTTATTCTATAGTGAGAGGAAGTTCGTCTCGTTCACCACACCTATCAGGAAGTACTGGCACTGCTTTTGTTGACGTGAACGTCTCTTTCGTAACCATAACAACCGTTGTAACCATGACAACCGTTCCACTGCGTGTGTCAATAATGAGTTCCTCTCATGGCTAGCATTTCAGAAACAATATTTGTACATTGAAAATGAAAGGAAAAGGGCCCGGAATGCACACCGTTCACCCTAGAGTTCTTCACCCTACGCGTCTCACAAGGGTGACAATCAAGTCCTGAGCTCAGATCTCCATGGCAACTCCAGGCGTGCTTGTGGCGATGTTCTAGTATTGTAATTGGAAGTAGAGGAGTCTGATCACTCAGGTATAACATTACGGCGTTCAAGCCGCCCTTTTAATCTTATCTCATCAAAATCATTAGCCGAAGGACGTTCAAAAGTGACATCATTGCTAACATGTTGCAAAAACAGCGTTGCAGCAGGAATTGACATGAAAAATTACAGCAATTCTAACTCAAGCTGAGCGTTCTACATGAAATACAATATTAACTGTTCACGTCCTGTAATGAATTTTACGAGTAGACAAGATTATTAAGCAATTTATCGAAATCATACCCTGAGTGAAAATTGAGCAGTAGTGATGGAGGAAGAGCTTGAAAAATTCCTGTCGAGTCAATCTCTGGGTACTTTTCTTCTTGATGCGGACACTGAAAGTTTACTGAAGGATGTCAAGGAGAAAAGGGCGACGCTGCGAGCTGCAGAAATCAGGAGAGAGGATCTTACGGATGATCTCAAAAAGCGGGAGGATGAACTCAAAAACCTTCGCACGATGCTTGGTCAAATACAGGTCATATGTTCGTCACTCCAGCCTTTAGAATTCTGTGGACAGTTTCAATTATCATTTGTTGTCACTGTTATATTAAAACCACAGATTATTTCAGCAAGGTGTTGAGATACATAGGTTGCCTCACAGTGCTTCGTTGAGAAAAAACTCTAGGATTTATCATAGCAAATGGTAGCATTGCAAACTACTCTGTAGAACCAGATAACAAATGTTGAAGTAGCAAATAACAGTCATTTATATTGGGTCAGCCAGAAAGTTCGTTCGTTTTTTTTAAAGCGGAAGATGGCATTTAAAAAACGAACGAACTTTTTGGCCGACCCAACAATTACTGTGTTATTTAGTTATACTCGCAGGATCAATATTGTACCCATAATATCTATTAAAAATAGCTTTACAAGCGACAGAATGTATAAAATAAGTTGTGACTTTTCAGGATCTATGGGAGTCCCACAAGGAGCAGGTAGAGGCAGAAATCTCCTTAGAGGCGGAGGCACAACGTGAGATTTCTTCGTTACGCCAGACGTGCACGCACACACAGAAGAACCTGCTGCAGGTGCAGGAGAATACGGAGAGATTACGGCAGCTGCAGCTGGAATGTGAGACAGAAGCACACAGACTACAAGAGCAGGTAGCCGGATATACAGAATTGGTTGAAGGCCTTCTGGAGAAGCTCGCAGAGCTAGATAAGGACCATATCTTGCTGCTGCAATACTCCGCTGCTGATGATGCTTCGCTCAAGGTAAGCATATAACATGTTAACAGTTTAAAATACTCGTAAGTGTACAGTTTTAATGGAAATGCTATTGAAAACTAAAAGTTTAAACATGATTGTCGAAAAAGCATTTCTAGTCCCAGAGACAGATATTCTAGCATCGCTTGTAGTAAGGTAATGTGACCTCATAGAGACGTATTCATTTCTAAACTCGCCAGATTAACCACTCTTATACATACAGAACCAATTAGCATCCTAATCTTTGATCAAACTTCCATCAATCCTTTTACAGTTTGAGACACACATGTGGTACTCAGACGTCTCTTTTGAAAGTCTGAGTACCACACGTGAGTCTCTTATCACTATTTACAAATTTGTGACTCCTGAGAGCCGAATATGATACTCTATGTATGACTGAAAACAATAAGCTTAACAAGTCTGAGATCCTGGGTGTCGTGTTTTTATTACTTATATAGTATTTTCTCGATAATAATTAACTATCATTAATGGAATTTAACATATTCTTTGTACTTCTCTACTTATAGTAGAAGACGTGTGGCCAGAACCACCAAATGGTCTGGAAATGCTACAGGGTTAAGTGGTCTGAATTTCTCATGTATTGCATGTGTTCTCATGGAAAACTAGCTGAAAGTTCTTAGGACGAGTTCTTATACAGGGTCATTACGTCAAAACTTTCAATTCATGTACTGTATACCTCTGAGTTGTTTGTATTGTTCGCACACAATCTAAGAATTATCTCGTCTGTAATATGGAAAGAATAAACCAAATTGATCATGAAGAAGCTTCTCCTTGATCTGCTCGGCTATCTGGAAACACTTTCAATTGAAAAGGCCCTCAAAGAATAGTTATGAATGTCATTAAAATATTTCAAATCGTTAGTAATTCTGTAAAAATTATTAAAATTTCAGTTCAAAATAAGCTCTCGTTTATGAGTTTTAGACGACGATGATGCACAGAACAGAATGCTCGTTCTACATGTATCTTCGGCAAGACTCGCTTGCTAAAATGAAAAATTATCTTAAAATGTATTTTTTGAGTTGGTAAAAATATTTCGGCAGTCGTTAAATTGGAGTATTTAAATTTTTAAATTGACAATTCAATGAAAAATGAAGGCATTATCATGACAAATATCACTCTCGTTATTTTTCCTAGTCAATCTCATGTTTGAGCATAATCTTTAATTCTACCAGTTTTGAATGAAGAAATATTTTGACATCAAGTGAAAGAAACGATTATGTATAATAAAAGTTGTACATGTAGCGTATCATTAGAAAGTCTCTGCTGCACAACGGTAACAATTCTCAGAACAATCAACCACTTTATTGAAACTTTCTTTAAAGACTGATTACGTTGCATACCATATGTTATACATGATCCTCTTCAGAGCAGGATGTTTAAAATACTGTAAATTAATGAATAATATTTCTATCAGCAACTTCAAACAAATATAAACTATTTTCTTCCGATGTCATTCACACACCAAGTAGTAGTTTATAAACATAACTTTATTTCCTTTTATTCGCTGGATGAAAAGTAGGGTCAATTCATATATTCCTTCCTAGTGAGGATTGTGCTTCTGGTCAATGTTCCATCAAAACCATCGAGTTCAGGAAAACCCCGAGTAAGTTTCAGAGCTTCATGCTCATGCCACATACGTATGTAACAGGCGTAGGTGTGATCTCGTCCTACGTGCTTCAAAACGAATAGAATCAGTTACTTTGAAACCAGCATTTCGAAATGATGGCATTGGTCTGTAAAATGTAGATTGACATTTAGAAACTGTAACTAAACGTTATCTGTGCAAAACAGTATAACTATATAATTTTGACTGTTTATCAACAGGTACATTATCATTTAAATATAGAATCAATACAGTAGGGTATACTGTTATACGTGTTTAAAATCATTTTCAAATAATTGTTCATTGAAAACTCGATAAAAGTACCTCCAGAGATAAATATTTTTTTCACAACTCTCTCAATATTCTAGTTTCTCTGGTTATAATTACTAGTAGGTATCCCTGTCTTGCTAATAAGTGAAAAATCATTGGATCTTCAACTTATTTATTCATTTTCGCCACAATTAGCTGGGCTGTGGCAACCATCTTCTCATGGCTGTATGTGGCAATCCAAAATTTATTGGATTACCTTGGAAAATCTTTTGGATTTTATACATTATTCAATTTCAATCTTAGCGCGGCATAGGCCTATACTCGTACTGAATTTTGAAAGCTCTGACGATGGCTTAGCGTAAAATTAACTAAATGTTTGAAATATAAATCCTAACTGAATTTATGAAATTGGTTTGCAGTGAAACTTCATGGTTCCTTAAAATTTGGAGGACAAACTTTAGCAGAAGCCGGAATATGGAAAATTAGACAGTTCCTCTTTAATCACCAAATATCACAAACAAATCTCGCTAATGCACGACAGAAGCTCAAATGTGGGTAGGAAAAGTCTTTAAAATCGTCAAGTAAGTGCTGCTGTCGTGGAGAGATTATCTTCAAGTGAATGAGCTTTGAACTGCGGGCATCCTCGCTAGACTTGAAATAAAAAAATATTAAACTGGGGTAAGTCAGTAAAATATATATGGATTTTTAAGCTTTGAATAAAAATTTCAATTAAAATTTGTTAAATAGATCATTTTGAACTCTATCAAACCGTGATCTAATAAGTGAATAGCTATTTCAAAGTTCAGGTAGACGAGAGCCTTCCGGATGATGTACTTCATGGTTAGCAAATTATTAAAAACTCGGATTGTCTTCGTCTTTTTTTATTTTAATTGTTTCTACGATCCCTTGGACTTGAACATGAGTTATTTTTATTCAACTCCCTTATTTCATAGCGGCTTTTCTGAACATGATCTTTGGACAGAAAAGTGACAGCTTGAACGAAGAAAGAAAGCTTAGTAGAAGTCTGCTGCATAATTTGAAACAGAAAACAATAAGCCACAAAAATGCTAGAAATTTTAAACAAATGAATTGCCTATCTAACGTGTAACAATTAAGTTAATTTGTGTCAGAATTTTGGAACATTTTTTAGCAATGTAAAACAGCCCGTTGTTGAACCAGGAGTTATGACTAAAAATAAGTGGGAAATATGAGATACGGGGATCCAGAACATAATTTGCTTCATTGAAACTTGAACATAAGGTGAATGTAAACCACACGTAACCCATTCAATAACCTTGAATGTGTTCAGAGTTCTTGTAAATGAATGAATAAAATCTGTCATAACTGACTGGAGTCATTCTTTGCCCATTTAATACAGAAAGTGTTCGTGGAGCTGGAAAAGTGTGGCGAGGCTGTGGCAAGAAGTGAAGTAGCCCTGGAGGAAGCTCGTCACGAAGAGGCGGCCCAGCAGAGTGCGCAGAGATCATTGGCTTCTGCCTTCGTGTCAGCTGCCGAGCGCAGAGATGAGCTGCTGCTCAAGTGGGAGCTCTGTCTCAGCAAGCTCTCTGAGAAAGGGAAAGAACAAAAGGCAACCGTGCAGGTCAGATGATCTTCTCTGCTTCAAATGGGTCTATCATCTAGAACAGGAATTGGATAACTGTTAAGTATTCTCAAATTTCTTCTGGACTTCAGAATAAAGTACTTACTATGCTGATTGCATGCTAAAATTTTTTAATGAATTTTATTCATATTTTTTATTTTTATCTCCCCATATGTGAGTCCAACTTTTTCCAGACTAGGAATGATAATTTTTCAGACTAAGAATAATACTCCATCTCAGTGGTTACTTGTATTATACAGTACTTTCAACATGAATTAGGCGTAATGTGTCCATTGAGATAAACAAGCACAAAAAATAATAGCTGATAGTTTTGTTGAATATATTGAAGAATACGAAATAAGCAACGTTTGAATGTTCAGCTTCTGTTGAATTTTAACTGACTACTAAAAATTACAATTGAATGGTTATAGAAACGTCATGCTCTTTGTAGATCTTAAAAAAAATTCCACTCGGCGAAATTGCAACCTTTTGTCATGATTGTAATTATGTTTTACCGTTTCGTCGCCATACCTCTAGGAAGTAGTTTTCAACCAAATAAAGCGGCTCATTCAAGCGAACGATAAGGAATATCATTCTGTTTTTCTTTTCCTGCTATTTTCTAGGGCATACTTGTTCATGACATCATTTATGCGCTTAAAGAAAGGAGATTCCTTAATTCCTTGTCTTCAGTAAATGATGAGCCAGCACTGAAACTCGAGGCGTGTTAGCACTAGAAAGTCAGCACCTCGTACAAACCCGCACTGCTAGTGCCTCTGTGTGAGGTCGTAGCTTATGAAGGAAATTATGCCCCTGTTAAAGGTGTTTTGAAAGAGTAAAATTAATCAATGATTATAAACAATTAACGTTGCATTTCTAATGAGTCGTTATTGTTTGTGGTGAGGTTTCCGTATACATCGAATTACATTAGGCAGGTTCTTTCAGCTTGAGATGTTGGGAGTACAACCGCTTTTAATCTCAACATGTCGTAAAACTTAGCTCAATTTATTTGCATGGATTCCGAAGACAATAATTTTGACTGGTTTTACATGTACAGCCTCGCAACGAAAAAAACATCGTGTTCAAGCTGCCAACGTACCACGAATAGGATCTAGATCAGTGTTTCTCAAAGTTTTTTCAATCACCGCCCCCTTAGGGCACTATTTGATTTTCCACCACCTCCTAATAATTATATTACTGTATATTATACAGTAATATACGCCCCCATTCAAGGCGTACCCTCCTATAGCCCTCTTGCACTTCCTCAACGCCTCCAGGAGGACGGTACGGGCCACTTTGAGAAACACTGATCTAGATCAACAAAACTCCGAGGTAGAACTCTGAAAACATATTTAAGCCTGCAACCAACTGTTTTATACTTTTATGCAGCTACAAAATAGCACAAGTGAGCATAAACCTCTTGTTCTTAGTAAAATCCGAGAGACGAAAATTTACGAATGTGTCTGGCATTTGACTCTATGTCAGCAATGAGTCAATTTTTACTTAAAAATTGGGCGATTCTCTGCACCAACGTACGAGAAAATTTGGTAACGTTAATACCATGAAAAAATAGATTTTTAGTCTTTGCCAGTCCGATTTGAACGTAATTGTATGAGTGTGTATTTGCTCATATGCAGTAAAAATAAAAAATAAACAGTTGACCTGTAGTTAAGTAATTTTCAGAGCGTTTTGGAGCTGAAGGACAAAATTAAAGAAGCTGAAAAAAGTGAAATGGAAGAAGCAACATTTCAGGAGCGCCTTCAAAGTTCTTGCAAGACGCTGGAGAGGAAGCTCGTCAAAAAGCGCAAGTTTTCATCGGAACTTTACCAAGAAATACACGAAACAGAAACCAGTAAACTAGAGCTCGCTGCTCAGGTGAGTGAAACATCTACCATGAGAGAAACTTCTCCTCGTATATCATAACAATGAACTGCAACAGAAGTTTGTAATCCCACAAACACTAATCACTTTCGTAATTTTTTCGTGATCTAATTAATTCCCCTTAAATTCAAGAACTTCAGCATGTTTACATTTGATTGATTAACTTCTCATTTTATCACCAGGAAGCTGGACTGCAAAGCGCGCTTGGAAAAACGGTCGAAGAGGAGCTTTCTTTACGAAAGGAAATCGAGCAAGAGAAGAAAGACCTGCATGAGAAGC
>VCRD01002175.1:20076-34661 GCA_006783055.1 Trinorchestia longiramus | reverse complement strand
AACTACAGATAAGTACAATTACTACTTATAAGTACGATTAGTTCGATACCTACGGATAGGTACGATAACCAAGAAAAAGTACGATGACTGTAGAAAAGTATGATAATTACGGTGTTCGGCCTGCACTCAAAAACGAAGCTGGATGCGAGTGAAGTCGAATCCGTTTAAAAGAAACTACTTTAGTAAAAAACTGACGTATACGTATGAATACCTACGATGTTGAAATGAAACTTTACATGATCCGTATTTTTAGTTCAGTTATTTGGAACAAATTTAATAAATGTCAGTCGTCCTCATGGCATTCGTGCATAAAATGGGAGTAAGTACTGCAACATAGGTGTATTTCAACATGATTCCCACTCATTTATATTTCTAAAATTATAGAGAATATATTCATTTCAAAGAAATATTAGCAAGTATTATACTTTAGCGATGAATCAAGATGCTTTCTATATATCTTAGATTTACGATTTCTGGCATCATAAGCGATTTTAAATTCGTATTATTTAATCGCATACCTTTGAAAACAGCAGCGTATCTTCTAGTTAGATGTAACTAGTCACGTTTTCCCTGTACAATAAATACAAATGTATTCTGTTTCATATTAGGAATGAATTACAATTTATAGTCATTTAACACTTTATGTCACTATCTTTAGAGCCAACGTAAATTTTAAAAATAAAATAGCTATGCGTTAGTGTTCGCACAGGGCGTTTAGCTCGACCAATTTTCGCGCTTAAAATGATTTAACTTCCAGGGAAAGCCATATCCTATGAAACCTCATCTTTTATAATGCCTAGATGGGCCGTGATTCTCATAAGCGAACGAAAGGATGCAACTTCTTCGTGTCTGCCTCTGAAAATTTATTTTCTGTGCGATTTATACCTATTGCCCTGGTCCTCAATCAACTTGAATTATTTTGAGGACATCTTTAGGTCATGTTTAGGTCCGGACGATGTAGATTATTGCATGTCATAGGGAAGCAACAAATCATTGCTGTCTTTTTTCTCTCCTAGCTTGAAATCCAGGCTACTTTGCACACGCATTAAAACAATTATTCAATTCTACAAATTTAAAGAAACTTAAATCGATTCAAAATTCACTTAACTCTCAGGTATCTGTTTTTTACTTAAATTTCGTAGAATTAAAACACTTCGATGGCGTAAATGATTTAATGAACCTACGCAAAATGTTCTACTATTAGCAAAATAGTCTCATTATTGGGAAAGCTAATTTACACTACAATAAAAATTCATATTGATATATGACACATATAAAAGCCGATACAGATTTATAAATTTCCAAGTCTTTATTTATTGTTGTGTAGCCTAGGATCATTCACGACAAGTTTTCTGAATTAGTTGTCCTGAATGTACATGTACATACAGTGACACGCAAAAGTTTTAAACACATAGTAAATTATTAAATATTTAAAAAATAATAGGATTATTTGACATGAAACTTAATCAGAACATTGAAAGAGACTTTGTTTCTCAACGCTAGGCAGATAGTGAAAAAGTAAACTATTGTAGATTTTATTAACAAATTTGTAAAATGGCCGTATGAAACAGTTTTGAGAACATTCATTTCTATGACACTTTCCATTCATGTTATCATACTAAGTGATGTAAATGATTTTATTTGACTTTTTCATGGAAGACAGCTGCTCAACCAATCAAAACACCAAGTTTCATGTCAAACCATGCAATAACTCTTAAAAAATCTCATAATTTGCTATGGTTTCAAAGTTTTTGTGTCACTGTAAATGAACAGTTGGCTTCTTGTGCGCTCCTCAGAGTCAGCTGACCACAGGAAGCGTGCACGTGTGCAAGAAAGAGAAGACTTTGGCAGTCACCACAGAAGACCTTCAGGCGGTGCTGATGGCATGTGACAACTGCGACAGGTGACCGGTAGACATGATCTTAGGAGAAATACACGTTAACCTTGTCATCGCAATCTAAAATATCATCAAGACATGATCGGTCTATTATGCACAGATTTTGTATATCTTCTTTAAGGAATAAAAACTCCTTGTTATACACACCTTCACATTAGTTTGACCGGAAGCGAGAACAGAGAGCATTTTATGCTTGCTATTTCGGAAGGTATTTGTGAACTTATTTGAAGTAAAATATAAAAATGTGTGGTCTGGGTTCATCTAATCTCAAAAGTTCAAACCATGAAGTAAAGCACAAACATCTTTCTACACTTTACCTAATGAAACATGCATATTTTTTTTCTTACATTGAAATTTAGACCCCAGCGCGTAACCCTTAAATCAAAACATAATTTGAATCACCCATCACCTTTCTCTCCTTAAAGAAGGTTGCCAGATGCCCTGATGAGAGTATTAGCTTGAACGCTACGACGATCAGTAGTCAAAGATCACCGTGAGAAACAACAGACTAGTTCTGTACTTTAAATGGAAAACAACAATACACTTTTCTTGTATGACAAAAATATTTACTTTCAGATTCAAGGTGTCTGCAGACTTCAATCGTAGGAAGTGATTGGGGGTGCAATGCCCAATTCTCTACTTTATCTCCAATAAAATTCGTTTCAATGGTGAGCTATCACTCTCTAATATGGTGTTAATTTTATGTGTATTTATAATAAATTGAAAATACTGATGGGCTTCGATCAGAGAGAAGCGGCGACTGACGAACGAGAGCGAAGCAACAGCTGTACAATACACCCTGCAGCAGCTGCAGCTACGGCAGCGTCATGCAGAGGGAGAGCGCATCCGCTCAGCAGCTCAGCAACTCAATGCTTCTCGTCTACAGATGCACCAGGTGAGCAACGAGCAAACAATATACGGGACTAAGTATAACTGCTGGCTCATGAGCAGGAATGTTCGTATTTTGTAATCAGTTTCATTGCCCGAGAATAATATATGTGTTTTCTATAAATATATAAAATACATTTTAATCGTGTTGATAGAAACCCTCTCCAATCAATGTCAATATTTTTATCTCTTGTTTCAGCTCATTGAGGAGCAATGTCAAAACGTCAGAACCAAAATTCAGGAGCGTGAGAAGGAGCTCCGCAACTTGGAGCAAAGTCTTCACGACGAGACTCTCGTACTGCACCAGAACACAACCAAGCTCAGCCAGCTACACAACAGGTCAGTGAGGTCAACCATTGCTGTCGAATTATGAAACAATGAAAATTTAAATAGGTTACACGTAAATCAATGGTGTAGTTTAGTTGCTATAGAACATTTATTTCTACTGAAGTTGAATAGCGTAAAAAAGTGACCGATAAACTAAACAATTTTCTACCAAATACAAGAGATTTCGTCACATGAGTAATAGAACTGAAAATTTTACCGAAGAATTTGATCAAAGAAAAAAAGTCTGGCATCCAGTTGTCGGTCCTAGGTTAAGGAACACAAGAACTCGCAGGAAATATTAACTCAGTATATCTAGATGCCTCGTCAAATGAATGTTGTTGCTCAGCTCTCTTGATCGCTGGTTATCCTGAGGTTTATAATTTGCTGTGGGTTCAAACATTAGATGAACCAATCACGTCAATCAAAAGTTGCAATCAAAAGTTTCGTGAAGTAATCAGGAGGCTTAGTATCGAGAATTAGATTAAAGGGAAGAGATTAACAACAGTTTCAAATGAAGTTATACATCACAATTTATTAAAAAAGTTTTCATGACTTTCAAATTTCTGTTTCAAATAACACTAAAGTACGCTCTCATTTATATTAACATCTCTCGAATCGTGAAGGAAGAAATTGTTAAGTTGTTACAGAGATGCATTAATTCTCCGTCTGGTTTGATGACAGCTAAAAGAAAGTTACGGTCGTACGCAGGTTTTGAGTCAACCAAGACTTAATATTTGTTTCAATTTTTTTCTCGAAAAATTCTTCACCAGTGAAACAATGTTTTGATTAGTATTTTCTTATGCAGCTAGTAGATAAGATTTTATCATGGTGTATACAGTACCGTCCATAATTAAGGAACAAGTAATTAAACTTCCAAATCTTGAAAACTAGTTAATCATTTTTTTTTATTTGAACTGAATGTTGACATAACGTAACTGAACTATTTTGTAAATTTTCAAGTTACTTGTAATTCTACAATAAAAATTATTGATGATTTTATTAATTGTATGTCTCCAAAATTATGGAACATAATGTTAAAAGTAAAAATGATTACAAAACAGAACACAACGACTTTTATTCTAATATTTGATGCTGCTACCTTTGTTTTCAATCACTCCAGCGCATATACGCCCGCAGGATTTCAGTAAATCTTGACATTCGGCAACTGTAATCTTGGCTCATTCCCCTTGTAATTTCAGTCACAAATCTTGAAAGTTTGCTGGATTTCTTGTCATTACATTTTGTCTTAGTCTTCCATAGGTTTTCTATTGATTCATGTCTAGACTCTGAGCAGACCAGTTCATAACCTCTACTCCTTGATCATTTAGATAATTCATAACCACCTTTGCCTTGTGGTAGGGAACATTATCCTACATAAACATAGGATTCTTAAATCCAGAATTCTGTAACACTGGTACAACATATTGTTGTAATACATTCTTCTACACAGCGGCATTAACTTTAGTGCTTAAACGTACAAGGGGTGATGAGCCCTGGCCTAATATCATACCGAATACCATCACGCTACCTCCACCAAACTTCACAGTTTTCTTTATACAGTTTGAATTTGAACTTTCACCAATTCTTCTTCTTACAAACTGTTTACCACCACTGTCAATTACATTAAATTTAGATTCATCATTGATAAATACTTTTTTCCAATCGCCTTCTGACCAAATGACATGCTTTTTTGCAAATGGCAATTTTGCTGCTTGGATCTTTCTATTGGGTTGTCCATAAATTCGTGCCGAATTTTAGTAGTTCATCCTTCGACTTATTAAGAACATGAGTGAGTTTGGAAAATAAAATTTGACTATTCTTCCATTTAGAGCACACGTGATACTTTTCTCTTTCCATAGAGGAAAAATCCATCACAAGCAACCAAAGAAATATACGAATGTTTGGCTGATCCATCAGGCTAATGCCAGATCACACGTTTCTTTTGAAACCTGTCAAGAATTGCTGCAGCTTGGTTGGGATGTATAATTTTCCCTTCCATATTCACCAGATAGTGTTCCTTTATATGATCATTTATTTCGGTCTTAGCAGAATAGTCTTAATGGTAAAAGTTTCAATTTCTTGGATGACCTAAAAAGATACCCTGATGAATTCTTTGGCATGAAACCACCTCAATTCTGCGATGAGAGTATTTTCTTGTCAAAAGAAAGATGGGAACGCTTTGTGCAACAAAATGGTTCATATTTGGTTGCTTAAAAATGTATTGGCTTATATATACTGAACTTTTTCTCTCATTTAAAAATCGGTATGAACTTTTCGGACAACCTGATACTTATCAGTGTTTTTACGAAGAGATCTTGCATAAATAGCTATTTCATGCTATCGTCTGGAGACAGTTTGTCGTGAAACATTTGTGTTACCTGCAATTTGGCGAGAAATTTTACCCGCAGTCAGAAAACGGTCTTTTAGTGCTAGGCGTTGCATACCTCTGTCCTCTCTTGGTGTAGTTTTCCTTGTCTACCCGGCTTCTTTGTATTAGTTAGCCTACCAGTTTCATTATACCGTTTCAGAATTCGACTCACAACACTTTTAGAACGCTTCACCAGTTTACCAATTCGTTCAATTGTCTGATTTTTCTTGCGTAATTTAACAATTTTTTATCTAACAGCTGCATTAACTTTCATTCGTTTGGCCATGGTTACAATTGCTGCAGTGATAAGTGATGTTTATCTTTTTTATCTCTGTCTTTACTTGTAAGAAAACTGCTTAGAATTTTACAATTTTAACACATCTTTTAATTTTATGTTCCTTAATTTTGGACACCTACAATTAATAAAATCATCAATAACTTTTATTGTATTATTACAAGTCAACTGAAAATTTACAAAACACTTCAGTAACGTTATGCCTACATTCAGTTAAAATTTCAGAAAAATTGATTTACTAGTTTTCAAGATTTGGAAGTTTAATTAATTGTTCCTTAATTATGGACGGTACTGTATTTTTTCAGTCATGAATAGTGCATGATTGAAAAAGCCAATTAGAAAATGAGTTGAATCTCAGGTTCGCTACCTTTTATGCATTGCATATTTAGACTCATAAGACGAGCATCTATTTTCATTTAGAATAAAATAGAATAAGGCAACAGAAACGAGCTGTTTGGCCCATTCTTGGGTTGATTCCCAAGTTTCATGCCATCTAAAGTAGAGGCATCAATCATGCACGTTTAACTTAATCCTTTAAGTCAATTCAGTTACGTGCACGCACTTCACTGACGCCCAAGTATTTCAGTCACGCGCATTTATCTCAATCATGCACTGGCCCCGGGAGTTAAGGACATAGAATCAGTCCGTTATAATACTGGGCATGAACGTAATCCAATATTTGTCGAGACAATTTTTGGATGTATTCACAGCATCAACAGAAACTATGTTTTCAGGCAGCTGTATCCAATTTGCCGCAATTTTAACGGGAAAGAAGTTTATAGCTTGAGATGTCTTGAAGTTTTTCAGTATTAGTTTTTAGCTGTTATTTCTGGTTTGCATCTAGCCGTCTTCTTCGAAAAGCCCTTCCAGGGTAACATCGTTAAGGCCGTTGAGACACTTATAGGTCTTAATAAGTTGTCCTCGCAGTCTTCTTTGTTCTATGCAGATAAGTTCAAGGTGTTGAAGACGTCTTTCGTAGCTGAAATTGTGGAGTTCTGGAATCATTTTCGTTACTTTGCGCTGATTTTTTTTCATTTTATTAACATCCCTACATATGGTAGGAGACCAGAGTTGCACTGCATATTCCAAATGTGGCCGGACTAGAACTTTATAGAGCAATAATATTATATCCTTTGACTTCTATTCATAGTTTCGTGCAGTGAAACCAAAAATTCTGCTAGCATATCTGACGCTTTTTTCAACTTGTTTGTCATATTTTAGATTTTTAGTGGCAATGACACTTAGATCTCTTTGTTGCTTGACTGCTTCAATAATTATGTCATTCATCGTGTGTTGGAAAAGCCGGTTATTTGCATCAACGTGCATTACTGAACATTTATTAATATTGAAGCTCATTTGCCAGGTTTTGGTCCATTGTAGAAGATGGTTGAGGTCGGATTGGATAGTTGCTCTGTCTCTTTCGGTGAATGCTTTGTGACAGAGTTTCGTGTCATCGGCAAATTTGTTGATTTTACTGATGATTTCGACATCAAGGCCGTTGATGTAGATGATGAAGAGGAGCGGGCCTAAAATACTCCCTTGGGGGACTTCTTATATTACATTCGTCGGATCACTGGCTTGAACTCTTTGACTCGTTGAGCGTGGTCAGTGAGCCAGTTTCGTATCCATTGGGAGTTGTTGCCTTGTATTTTATGCACTTCCACTTTGGCCATGAGTGTTTCGTGGGAACCTTGTCGAAGGCTTTTTGAAAGTCTTGGTGTATAAGGTCTACGGCTTGTGTACGGTCGTACATATATGCCGTTGAATTCTCCAAACAAGTCGAAGAGGCTTGTGAGGCAGCTACGTTTTTCCTTGGATCCATACTAGGTGTCAGTAATAAGATTTTGATCATTAAAGTACTTTGTTATACGGACTTAAGTTTTCCTATTGTTTCTTATGATAGATGTTAGACTAATTGGACGATAGTTATTATGTGTTTGTTTGTTCCCCTTTTTGAAAATATGAGTGACATTTGCGTGTTTTCAATCCTCTGGAACTATCCCAGTTTCAAGAGATCGAGTGAAGATATTTGCTAAGGGTTCGTTATATACGTCGGCTGTTTCTTTGAGTATATGGGGATCAAGGCTATTGGGTCTAGTTGACTTATATGGGTTTAGAATGCTGAGCTGTTTTTTACCTCTTCTACTGTAAGCACGCCATCTGTCAGGACTTTTCAAGGATTTAAAGCATGGGGTTGCGGGATTTCAGTTAAGTATGTATTAAGAATGAGTTGAACCCTGGGAATCGATCGTTAGTCCAATAATGTTTCTTTTCAGTCGCTTGTCGTTTACATATATGTAGAAGCTCTTTGGATTAGTTTTGGCTTGTGCTTTACTTTGCTTTGTATATTTTATTGTTTGTTTAACAGCCCTGAAGGTGTGCATATATTCTTGACGATAGAATTCTGTTAGGTATCGTTTAAGTCTTCTTTATGACTGTTGTCTGGCATTAATGAGGCGTTTAATTTCAAGTAAAAACCAAGGAGGGTTTTTGGTTGGCCTTATTCGTTTCTTTGGGATATAGTGCTCTGTGGTAGTTGCAATTCTTTCTTTGAGTATTATGTAGCATTCCTCAGCGTTTCTGTTTCTCATGAGTATTTCGTAGGTAATGCTGCCTAGCTCTTCTTTCATTATTTTGAAGTTTGCCCGTTTCTAGTCTAGGACTTGTTTTTGTTGAGTCCTTGTGTTAGGGTCGTGCACTTCGAGCATATTTAGATATTTATAAGACGAGCACCGGCTGTTTATTTAGACACACATAAGAAGAGCATCTATTGTTTTTTTTAGACCACGGGGAACCCTGCAGCCTTTTAAGTCATAAGGTACGGTCTGCCTTCTGCGGCCTGATGAAAAAAATGTTAAAAATATATGACAATACCACAAAGAAAAAAGTTTCATTAAGAAATATATAAAATATCGTGTATAAGATGGTGAAACGGAAATTCACAACATATAAGCAATATGTATTATCATATTTAGATTATAATGACGCAGAAAGGGGTAGTTGCCAGATGCAGCCGCATATGCAGTCCAAAATGATACACTGAAATACCGAGAGGTCTCTGCGGTCCTATGCTCCCTTAATTAATTTTCTGCAATGTTTATTTTATGGTACAGTCATGTAGCGTAGGATCTCAAAGAGTTAAAACAGCTCAATGTACAAACGTAACC
The DNA here is from genome assembly GCA_006783055.1 of Trinorchestia longiramus. Lineage (NCBI taxonomy): Eukaryota > Metazoa > Arthropoda > Malacostraca > Amphipoda > Talitridae > Trinorchestia > Trinorchestia longiramus. The sequence goes on along the minus strand of VCRD01002175.1, from coordinate 25,719 downwards.
TACCAGCTGGCGTTTTTAAGAAAACATGACTTATTTGAAACTTGTTTAGATTGTGTTCTGTTACAGTTAGGTATCGCTTAGAGTGCAGGAATACAGGAGTAACAGCAGTGTAGTTGTTGACACGTGGTTGTTGGCAACTCCGTTGTTGCGTAGTTCAGTTTCCTTGCATCATTATTTTCCTTCTATCGTTCACTTAGAATTTATATTGCAAGCCCATTCAGTTAGGGGTTATTCGAATTGAGCTATCATTGGGTAATTAATTGACTGTCTCAGAAAACTTTGGACAAATAATTTGTCCGTGCATTTTGAATTGAATAGAAGTTTCGTTTAAGCTCCTGTCATGTCGTAAAAATTAAAACAACCCTTAAAACTAGAAAATCGAGGCTCAAATGTTCAATGGGAATTACAACACTTTTTTGTGTCAGATAATGATAAAATGCTATGCTTATTAAGTGATACAGTAATTTAAACATTAAAAATACACAATGCACATGAACATTATAGTAGTCATTAGGACAATAAGTATGTGAAGTTAGAAGGTGTCTCGAATTACTACATTGAAAAAGCTAAAAGAGGGAAAGCAAAAACAGAAACAATTTGTTCATAAAGGGATACATGAAGGAAATGCTACGACTGAGGTCAGTTACCAAGTCGCATAATTACTTGGAAAAAGGGTAAGCCTTTTAGCGATGCAGAGCTGATAAAGGACTGTGTTATTGAAGTTGTACGATGCTTACATCCAGATAAGGTTAACAAATATAAAGATGTACCTCTGTCAAGAAGAACCAATACAGATCATCAGCACGAATTAGCCCAAAGCATACCAAATCAGTTAGAAAATAGACTTCAAAAAGACACTATCTGTTATTCCGTAACCCTGGATGAATCAACAGATGCTACTGATTCCACACAAGTATTATATTTTGTTTGCTCTGTACTGATGAATATGATCTATATGAAGTACTTCCCTTAGGCACCCTCAAAGGAAGGACACGGGGAATTGTTGTATTAAAGAATTTCAAAGAGGAATTTTGTGACAAAGGTCTAAATTTCACAAATACGGTGAGCATGCTCACAAATGGTGTTCTACGTATGAATGGAAAATATCAAGGGTTAGCTGCACATTTCAAAAAATAACTCGTGAATCAAAATGTTCCTATTTCCTTTTCTTGTACTTTATATCAGCAAAATTTTCTGTTCTAAATCTGTTATTCTTGATGACATTTTGAAAAAGGTGATGGGCGTGGTAAACTTTATCAGAGCAAAGGTTGTGAGGCCCCGCCAGTTTCGACACATGCATATTTACAAAGTACAAAAGATGTAGAGATCAGCAGTGCTTTACCATTCGAAAGTACGTTCATTATCACAAGGTCAAGTCGTAGTGAAAATTTTGTTTCTACGTGAGAAAATAATTAATTTCTATTACGAGAACGATCAGCATTACGAATTATCAGATGCTCATTTCCTTCAAAATGCTGCCTTTTTGTGTGATATCATATCAAAGCAGAATAAGTTGAATGTTTCACTGCAGGGCAAAAATGAATCTCTACTGCATGTAGCAAAAAAATTGGCATTTAGGAAGAAGCTGTTTTTTTCGATCAATAGTTTAGAGTCAAAAGTTTTGGAAAATAATTTTCCTGCATTAACAAAGGTAATGAATGATTGCAAGAGGATACCAATGAACCATTTGAAAGATATCAAACAGTTTTAGACTCACTGATCAAGGAATATCATGAAACATTCAAGAATTTTGAGAAACATGAAATTACTTCAAAGCTGGCTTTCTAATCTTACATATTTGATTTCCATGAAGCACCAGAAAGTTTCAAATAGAGCTTATTGAGGTATCCGAGGATAACATTATTAAATCATAATTCAATAAGGCGTGTAAAAATATGGAAGCGAGTGGCAGAGTTCACCCGCCTTCGTGAACATGCACTTCGATTGGTTTCGTGTTTCTCCACGACATAACATACCTCTGTGAATCAACATCATCTACAAGAGACAAATTAAGAATGCTTTGAACACATAGATAACAGACAAACCCTTCGCGAGCCAGTTGAAGCTAAAAACATCGACGGTAAAACCAAGTATCCCAATGCTGTTTCAACATAAGCAATCTCGGAGGAGACATTAAATGATTGAAAAGATGAGTAAATAATAGGTTTTGTTATGCTTTCTTTGTACATAGTGTGTTTTACATTTCTATGCAAACTATAAATGTAATTATGTCATCAATCGCTGTAAAATGTCTATCATATAGGACCATGCAACAAATGTCTTGTTTGAGGCCTTCTTGAAGAGTGGACGTTGTTAATTCGGCCTTTACTTCAAGAAAGGTTCCCCACCCCTGATTTATACACACTGAAGACAAGTACATTGCGTGCCAGAATTATATGCAATTCTAATTTTTGATTCCCACTCTCATAGTTGTCAATAAAAATTAGCGACACTTGGTACATCATATGGCAATACTAACACATGCACAGACCTAAAATTGTAAGATGATCTGTTCAGTACTAAACAAACGGCAGCCATTGACTTGAATTCTTGCTAGTTTCAGCGTGACAACTTTATATGCAAGATGGGTCGTAAAGGTGCTTTGAGTCATGGTGAGAAGTCTAAAATAGTTCAAAAGCTGAGTAATAACATATCTACATTAGAAATAGCAAAAGAATTGGGCCGTGACCATCGTGCCATTAAAAAAATTGTGACCAACCCTGATTGTTGCAACGGTCATTCTGACAAAAGGAAACGTCGTAAGAAAGCACCTGTGTTGCATCGAGCCATGAGTAGGATTACGAGAGAATGCCGCTATAACCCACTTAAAACTAGCAAAGATGTGTTTGAAAACGCTGGCTTTCCTAATGTGCACAAATCCACTCGATACCGTATTCTGAGGGAGGTTGGAAAATGTGGAAAGCCAGAGGTTCGCTCTCCATTAAAAGATATCCACAAGAAAAAGAGGATGGATTGAGTGAAAAACCACATGAAGGTAAATTTTCAAACTATTCTGTTCACCGATGAGTGTCGAACGACTCATGATGAACAACTCATGAAGGATGGTACTGCAAGGATGGTCCACGTCTCTACCGGATTAGGCGTCAGCAAGGAGGTGGAGGTGTCATGTTTTGGGCTGCAATCATTGGTAATGAACTGGTAGGACCATTCAAAGTCGCAGATGGGGTGAAAATGACAGCCAAACTCTACATTGACCTCATTAAGAAACACCTCTTACCCTGGTACAGGATGAAAAATTTGGTATTCCGGAAAGAGATTGTATTTATGCATGATAATGCCCCGTCTCATGCTGCAAGAATAAACACGGAATATTTGGAGAATGTTTTACCAGGCTCGGGAAAATCATGCAATGGCCAGCTTGTTCTCCGGATATAAACCCCATCGAGAATCTGTGGAGCATCCTGAAAAGGAAGATTTACTCCCGTGGAAGGCAGTACACCTCTAAGGATGACCTCTGGAATGCCGTTCTAACTGCTGCCAAAGAAGCTTTGTCAGATGAAATAAAAAATTTGATATCTTCGATGGATGAAAGTCTTTTTTCTGTTGTTAAAGAACAGGGCAATTATATACGATATTAATTGCATTATTCAACTACATTATAGCTTTTTGTTTTGTAATGTTGTTTCTACATTAAATATTTCTAAAATAATCTATTTTATCAATTTCAGTCACCGGTTGGCCATATTTGATACTGTATAAATGATTTGCATATGAAGTTAGCAGGCTTAAACTTGCAAGAATTCAAGTTAATAGCTGCCGTTTGTTTACTATTACCAGATCATTTTACAATTTTAGATCTGAGCATGTGTTAGTATTGCCAGATAATATACCAAGTGTGGCTAATCTTATCTATACTATAATAAGAGCCGCGTCCGTCCGTCCGTCTGTCCTTGTGTCACACTATTAATCGATAACTTTGGTAGCAACAAGGATAAAGCTTAGGAAATACAAGAAATCCTTCTATTGCATTATTTTTCTTTGGAAATTCAATCCCTTTTCACTTGCATTATGGTATCCAGAGTACACAATCAGTTTATTTTGCAAATAGAAATTTTCTTTGGAAATTTTTCTGTCCAAATTCATAATGATGCTCTGATTTTTTAATTGATAATACAAAGAAAATGTTTTAAATTAGTTTAACCAGTAATCTGGCTACCACTTAGTATAAAGCCAAAGATTTTGAAAATTGAGTAATTGTTTTCGGAATTGTGATTTTCTTGAAAATAGTTTTAAAAAGGTACCTTACTTATGGGCCACCCTATATAATAGACACTCCTACGGATGTACATGATAGGAAATTTCATAGGGTATACATGTATTGTAAGCATTGTATTGTGGATACCAAAGGCACATCCATCAATGGGGAAACTCTTTCGCAAAGCCTGCGTCCACTGGCAAATTAATTTTTATTAACAACTATGGGACTGAGAATTACAAAACAGAGTTGCATATAATTCTGGTACGTACTGTATCTATTGTAAATTTAGACACTCATTAGCCAAAAACCTGTGGTTTATTTAAACACACATAAAACGAGCCATAAGACCTGTTACAAGGATGAAACCCACGAAACTTTGGTTAACATGGCTACAACAAAGGACGGAAATGCAAGGCTAAGAAGCGTCTTCTTTTTCCTTGTCTTTTTCTTTTCACGTAACTATTATTACTCATCAACACAACACTGAAGTAAGAACAAATCTCTGTGTTTCCACTAACTTTTTGCCATTCTATTAATCATACTTTGAACTTTTACTTGAGAAGATAGAGGCTGTCAAATATTTTACTATGTTTTGAAATAAGTGTATAATCTGCTGCACTGTGAAAATAGTGACATAAGTAAAGGTACTAAGGGTACAGTAAAATATGTTAAATCCCGTCATTTTCTGGTCAGGCGTTTTGTGGTCTTTGAATACATTTTCATTACTAATATTTTTAACTTCACTTTTGAATATTCACAGTCTGTAACATTCAAGGGAATATGCCATAATCTGTCGTGGTCAATCATAGAATTTAGCACCTCTTAATTTTCATGTATTTTACATACATAATTATAGATCTAAATTTTAGTTGTTGCTTAAAGAGAGCGTATTTCTTTCATTGCGTAATAAATTGATTTAAACAGCTGTAGTGATACATCAAATACAATAAGGAACATTTTATTCTTTCTGAATCTTAATTGATTATGTTTCTCGGCAGGTATAGCGAGATACGCTCTAGTTTGGGAGCTAACAAAGAGGAAGAAACTGAAGTGACGGCCGCCAGAGCCATCATCAAGGTAAGATTCCGCTCAAACTTTGGTACATGAAAATGGTTCTGTTCTCTTATAAGACATTGCTTACTAAACCTTTGTAGAAGTTATCAATTTTTTTCGCCAATTGCTTGAACTTAAACTGCATCAATGTCTTTTGTCCACCTTTATTCTGTGCATAACTATCATGTTTGGATTTGTATTTGGTTCTACTACAGTAATCCCTTACTACTTCGCGGTTCGACTATCTCAGATTCACGACTTCATGGATGTCATCCGCCGAATTGATAAAAATACGCTGTATATATAATATAGATATGAAAATCTGTGGTGATAGTAGTGATGTGTAATGATAGTAGAGATAAATCATAGTG
>VCRD01002175.1:3279-19533 GCA_006783055.1 Trinorchestia longiramus | reverse complement strand
TGACCATGTAGAGAGAGAGCACGTTTCGCCACAATCTAACATTTAATTAAATCTGCTAAACTACTAAAAATGAACATTATTTCATAATGTAGGAACAATGAAACATGTATAAAATAAGAAAAAAAACACATTTTAATTTGCAGCACACTTGACAGGGAAATAAGAACCGTTTAAAATGCGTATCTTGTCCTTGAGATGAAATAAGCGTATTCTCTTTATGACGTAGTGCATTGAATAGTAGGAGACGACAATTGACAGCTTACCGTTTTGTAATATGGCCTGTGATTGAAGCTTTGACTGACTGATGCTCATAACTGCCACAACACCCATTGCTTCTTTCTGGCGGTCAGTTGGTATTAACCTATCTCAAGGTTTGGATCATTTTACGCTGTGCCTTTGTTTTTTTTTGTGTTTAACAGCGATTATTCAACCCCTACAATGGCTCCCAAGCGTACTGCTGCATCTAAAAATGCCAGTTCCTGTTGCTATTACAGTTGAATCGATGGATGAAAAGGAAATCGATACATCTTGCAAAAAGTTTTTTCAGTAACAATTTTCATTTTCTTCAATACTGAGTGTTATTTCTTACCAATTGTTCTTGTTATTTCAAGAATAACGAAAGTACTGTAAAGGGTGGGTTACTAATAGTACAGGAAGGGGTTTAAAAGTTTAAATATACACTAAATAAAAGCGTAAAAACAGTGTTCCTATTTCGCGGAAATTCACCTATCGTGGCTGGTCTCGGAACCTATCTACCGTGATGAACGAGATATTACTGTACATGCACTTTTAGAATTTTTTCAGTTAGTAATTGGTAATACAACATGATGAAAATTAAAATTTGAGAGCGTAGTAATTCATAGTAAGAAATGAATATTGGCTTATAATTATCCTTTAATATTGTTTCGAACTCAACACTAAAACTACTTAAGGAATAAAATAGTAAAGCTGAACCATAATATGAAACTGAATTGCTTGATGTCTCATCAAACAATTTTTTCATTGAAGGTAAATTTCATGAAGATTATTAGTCCATCCCCAACGACAATGACTTACCAATGACCATAGTTAGGAGTTCTTCTATCGACACCAACAGTTCTTAACGTTTTAGAAAAATTACTCATGAAGTCAACTTGAACTATAGACCTCAAATTGCCTAGAGATCCAGGGCTGTTGCAGTTATCACAACGAACAAAAAAAATCGCTGAACAAATCTCTTGCAGGGGTTTTTGTAAATGGCGTCTACCTTCTCTAGCGGGAAAAATTTAATTCATGAGTAGTTTGTGGCTGAAGACATATGGTGATTTTATTTCGTGCTCGTATTTTTTAGATTTTATCATGTTCATTTCATCAATAATTGGTGTTGCAAATAATGTGATCAAAAGTTACGATGGGGAAATAATTATTTCGGGTACATTATTTTAAAACTTCACAAAATATTGCAAAAACATGAATTATAAGAACAATTATTGTTGTAAAGTTCAACACTTTTTAAAGGATAAGCTGTACACGATGCAGCAACTTGATATTTCTGTTGATGTTTGTGCATACATTTAATTCAACGCTATAAGAGGCATGCTGAAAATGTATTTTAATATGTTTGCTATAATTTTTCCTCTTTGTGTACCACATTATATCTCTAGTCAGGTATAACTTACAATTAATGTTAATAACTCACACTTTCGATTTTTATCGTCGTTTTTATTAATGGGATTCCTTTCAAGAGTTGTGTAAAGCAAAAATGACCGAGACTCATTTATAATCTCATATATAAATGTGTACATACATACACATGTACCAAGGACTACTATAACCAGGACGTGCATCGTCATGTAGCTGACTACGGTAGCGGAGGCCATTGCATTCTTAGTAACATAACATTTTCTATCGGACAAATTGGTCAAAAATTACTTCTTTCAAGCTATAGAAGGGATAATAAGATTTTACAGCGAATTTTAAATAGTTTGAAGCACTGTAATGCTTTGAAATACCAATTTTAACCGGACTTAACATGTATTATTGTATGAGCTTACGGGCCACTTTATAGAAAGCCGAGTTGCTGCAGTTTTAGACTTTACAAGTTGATTATAGTTAAATCTTTTCCAATACAAACAACCAAACATACAAACATTCACGCATATAAACAAACAGACATAGAAGCAAAAACCTACCAAACTGCAGCGATTACTGGGCCTTCTTGACAGAGGTCTGAAAGACTTCATTCTTCTGCTAGTCTTTCTCTGAGGGGTTGACAGAAAATTTGAGGGGTTGACAGGAAATTAAGTGAGTATAGTAGTCGTCAGAATACTGCCTTTCTTTGACTCGCACAGTTCCTTGACGTCTGCAAATGATGCCGTGTTTCATCGTCAAGACTGATCTTCTGGCCCTTCTCACTGATCCAGTTGTTGCGGATGCAGTTGTTTAGCAGATGTACTGTGTCAAAAAGGAGAAACCAGACACGCTCGTTGTCAAGAGGATGCTTGGCTGTGGCACTGCAATTACCTAGTGATTAGAATAGAAGTGGCCTTACAGTCTCGGTTGTTCTCGGCCATGCCACTCAGCAACCCACAAGAAATTGAAACAGTTGGGCGGATCTGTACTTCATCTACCAAGAGAGACACATTCTTCTGTTGCTGTGTCTGGATTTTGTCAAATGTTTCCCTCAGCACCTGGTCCTTGTCAATAGATGAAGTGATTTACTGCAGCTTGCGTTTGTATGGCAGCACCAAAAAGTCTCTGAGCTGTTCATAATTACACTTCGGGTATGATTGAAGAGCAAAACAATCATTCATGGAAAACTGCTTCTGTGATAAAAGTTTCAACAGACGTCAAAAATACCAACTTCTTTTCTCTCTCGGTGTCGACATAGGCTGACGCGTGAGCTTGAAGGGTGACAATATTTTGAATCGTTTTGTCAAACCGGATGTCATACATAGTTCATTGCCAAGCACACAGTTTCGTCGGACTGCGTATACGATATCAAACCATTGTTGGGATGAAGTATCTTAAACAGTGGTACACTAATGCCGTTCTTGAACGCACTGAACGTTAGTGAGGAACAAAAAGTGGGCTAGTTTTCGACAATCACAGACAGGCTGCACTCACTGAAGTTAGAATAGAATAGAATGAGGCTATAGGATAATTCTTGGGTCGGATAATTACTTCGATAATTATTCGGTTGTTTACCCAAGTCCCATGCCGTATTTCTAGCCGCATCAACCATGTCGGCAGCGGGATTCGAACTCGGGTCTTTCTGCTCGCAAGCAGATTCGCTCACCAGCTGGTGGTGATAGTTGTCGGTCATGAACAAACACACAAGCCTTTCTTTCGATCTTGAAATAATCAAGTTCTTGTACTGCTTCTGCAGCTTACGTGCAGGTTTGAAAGCATCAAATGAAGTAATCTTATCCTTCTGAAGAAAATACCTCAGTTGTTGGTCTTCCACTTTCGCTGGGCGAGTTGCAAGTTTTGGAGATGGCAGATATGAAGCAGGCACATTGAAGATACTGGGAGGGATTTCACTTGTTCACATAACCCCACACTTGTTCGGCATTTTTAATGCATATAATTAGTAATAAACTTTGTAACCAAACAGTATCCACTGAGAAATGCAGCAATGTGCCTCGAAACAAACAACAATGTCCAATTCAACAACAATAACAATCTTTATTTCCAATGAAGTACACAGTACATAGACATTTAGTACATTGGTTTTTCAAATTCTTAAGGTTAATATTCTTAGAGTAAGGATGATGGTGAGCTCCATGCGACGATCCTGGGATGTGTCCATGGGTGGGGAGTTGAGGGCTTACCGATAAGTGCGACCTCACGGCGTGAAACGAGAAACAGCTCGTATTCATTGCCGGGTTTCGAACCCGCACGCAGTCTTTCTGCACAAGCAGAGACCCGATACAGAACACGGGCCGCATACCACTCGACTACGGTGGCTGCCAAGCGACAGACTACGACATGTTCGCACAATGACAGATAGAGGTTAACTGAACTCTGTGAACTGGCCTCCGCTACCGTGGTCAGCTACATGGCGATGCACGTCCTGGTTATAGTAGTCCTTGACATGTACATCCCTCCATATGCCATACATACATATGACATACACGAGTTAACTTCTGCAGCTCAAAAGGCATTTTATGCTCGCATCACCGATGTCATCAGGTGGAGCAGGACGCTTTAGGGCTGCAGGAAGCGGAGCACCTGGTGGAGGAGGCTGTGCACGAGGCCAGAGAGGACCTGGAGGCCCTGAATGTTCTCCTGCAGGAGGCACGCAGGGAGGGGAAGCACTTACGTTACCACCTTCACTCTGTAATTACCCAAGGCATGTATGTCTTGCTCGTTAACCTAGTCGTATAATTGAAACTGAAACTTCATACCCGTAAAAATAGAATGATGCTATTTTCGGGTTACACTGCTGGATTCTTATGGAAAGTATGAGATAAATTAAATAGTATACCTCTCTATAAAAAGAATTCAAAAACTTGTACCACATATTTACAACAGTGAAAGTTGGTAAAAACAATCAGGGTCTTACCTCCGCAGAGTGATGGCAGGTCAATGAGCCCAGGTTTTTAAATTTGTATTTATGGTCATTAGTTGTCTTAATTGTAGTACAATTCCCCTCCGAGACTATTCAACCAAGGATAGAAATTTTGTTGTGGAGTCGATATACATGTCTTCTGATTTCTATATACTAGTTTTTAATTTCTTAGAAGCATGTTTAAAAATATCCTTATAATGTTCGATTTCAGCCTAAAAGTTCCTAAATAATCCATACTCCGAAGGTTGTGAATGAAGTCTTTTTACCATTTCAAAAATTTTTTTACAAATGCAATTGATAAGATATTTTATTCAGATTCATTCTATTGTATTCAGTGTTTATTAAAGTTTTTAATCAAATTTTCCGTTTGTGTTTTTCAGGGATCCTGTTTATGAAAAAGGAGCTGTTGAGACTTTATGAGAGATTTTTATAAGATACTTTATGGACATCCTGTACAATCGTGCCATTGTACCCAGAGCATCGCCTCCGTATACCCTCATGATCCCAGTTTTTTACAGGTGCTGAAGAGCGACCACGCTTGGAGCTCGAGGCTGAGATTTCGCAGATTCAAACCCAAATTCTCGAATGTCAGAAAAATAAAAGTGACATCCGGGAAGAATTACAAGTGAGTTATGTGAACAAATTTATAAACCTCCAGCTAACTATCTACAAACCTTTCTTATGCATTGAACTCACAAAGACCCTTACCCTCCTCCCCCACTCCCAGCAGATTCACTGAGTTTATTGATTAAAAAAAATTTGCTCTCTAGCAGTCATATTGTACTTGCACAGGTTCAGAACTCATATATTGAACAAACTACCTAGTCTACTCGTTTTACCGGAGCTCTGAACTATGATACATATACGAAGAAGAACGACTTCGTCTCTTAGTTCTGGCGAACGTTTCGTACCTTAGAGCGAAATTTTTTCATAAGTTCCAAAGCCCATTATTTATGAATTCCATTCCTCTCTACGTCCATCACCATCATCTCGTCAAGTTTTTATTCATTACATGAATATCTCAGAATAGAATCTTTTTTAGTGGTACCCATACATTTTTATAAATGACCTAACTATATAGTTAGGTCATTTATATAAATTACTCCCAACGAAAGCTCATCCCGAGTACCATCATAGTAGAGATAAAAGGAATTAATCCCTCTGTTCCTTTTTTCTTCATAAAAGCAATCACAAATGATTTTGAAATGCACCAAAAGTAAGCATGAACAAAAAACACGCTAAGTGGAAACAGAAACCATTTGAAATGATGGAAAGCACATCCACTTCGTGAATCAGTAAATACCGTATATATATATATATATATATATATATATATATATATATATATATATATATATATATATATATATATATATATATATATATATACTAACAACGTGCAACCAACAATAAAAGAATAAACTATATTAGAATATTATCAACATTATTCATTCCGATACAATCTGTGATGTAATATAAAGTGACTGAACTTTACATGCTTGTCTGAGAGTCCACATATCTCTTATTTTTTTATATCAAAAATGATGCGTCGCATGTTAGCTTTCTGGAGTGTTCGGAGAACTTCACCCCGTCAACTTAATGGTAAATGGTCACTTCTAGAGTTGTGACTTGCATTTATCAAACCGGGCTTCTGTCGAGTGCACGTTTCCATGATGCCTTTTCTCAAGTTCTAGCGGAGACTGCTGAAGACAGTAATTATGTCAATGTATTCGCTGAGTGGAAAAATAATGAGATAATCGTATAATAACTTAGTTAGATTATTGATATTATGTGATTAAAATCTTCGTCCCATATTTCAATAACTATGACTGGTCTGACTATACAATCAGAATCAGAACGGTAGTGCGTCTGATCAACCTATTTTACAAATATTATTTAGAAGTAAATTTGACTCGTTTAATACATTGTAGTAACAGCTCACGTTAAGTAAAGCTGATGACAAAAACATGATGTATACTGGATGCGATGTGAAGTTGTTGACTAAGTGTCAGCGACGGAACCATGACGAACAGGCGATGTCCGAGTTTTCTGTTGTTCGTCGAGGGCTGTCATTCGAAAGTACAGATGGCTGGATCACGTCCGGATTTTTCTGATTGTTTGAAATTAAACGCACATTTCTTCTGCGATATTGAGCTCAACTTTGAAGAGTTGTAGAGTGTAACATTGAAACGTAGAAGCGTATTCAATACTTCAATATTTCAGCCCAGAAATACCGAAGTTGCCCTCCAAAATAGATCATAGTCTCACCTTAATCTACGCACATTACGATTATTGGATTAATCGTTCACTTGGAAAGATATTTAGAGTAGTAATATGGCAGGAATATTTTGAAACTACGGTTAATTTATTTGTTTTATCTTCCTGACATAAACTTTCATTTCAAAGTTTATTAGTTTATTAGTCGTCTAATTTGCAGAGTCCATATCATCCGTATCCTGTATCAGTACTGATGAATACATAGTGAGATGATCAGTACCCATTCAGATCATTAGTCCCCAGTCATTAATATCCAAATAATCAATATCAAAATCTAGATTACATGTGACTGTTTTCCCAGCATGAAATCAGAAACTGCAAGTATAATGCAAAACTAAAACTCATACTAAAGGATGCTTCACGCAACGCTATGAAAAATAAATGATTCTGTATAAATTTCTATAAAAAAATTTACACAATACTAACGGATTATGTATGATTGTGCATGACTGTGCATTATATCATGTGTAGTAATGTATGCATATACATATAAGCTATTCCAGTTATATATGAGGCTAGTTATACAAAAGTACATGTATGTATAGGTATATAGAAAAAGAGAATATCCAAATCATCGCTCAGTCGTCCAGGTCTAAGTACAATAAATGATAAGATTTGCTATGAAATTCTATAAGCTGTTCTTACGCTTATGGAAATGAAATAACACTATAATTTGTGTGACGCTACAAGAGAAGCACGGATGTTGTACAGACCACATGTGACTGCAATTCGAAGGTTCAAGTCACGTTAAGCCTAAAGGTTGTTGCTTGATTATAAATTATGGCATGAGGAATAGATAGGCTCGAGAGGACCTCCCTCTTACCAGCTTTTTCTATTATTAGGGGTACCGGAAAGTTCTGTCCTGATTTTTGTTAGGAATAATAATTAGAAAGAAATATTACTAAAAAATCTTTGTTGCTCAACAAAATAGTCACCATCATTAGATATAACCTTTGTCTATCTATTTGTGAGCTTTTTAAACCCCCTTTCAAAAAATAAACATCTTTGAAAGAAAATAATTAAACTCCGCATCAACCTCATCGACATTTGTGAATCTTTTTCTGCTGATGAAAATCTCTGAAGAACGAAATAAGTGAAAATCTGATGGAGCAAGGTCTAGCGAGTATGGTGGGTGAGGAAAAACTTACCAATCTTAGGAATTTATTTTTTCTTGAGTTTGTTTGGCAAAATGGGGTTTAGCGTTATCGTGTTGCAAAATGACTCCTTTCCTGTTCACTAGAGCGGAACAAATTTTATGCAACGATGCATTAAAACGTTCGAGTTGCTGACAGTAAAGGTCTGCAGTCAAAGTTTTTCCTTGCACCAATAACTTAAAATTTAAGTAAAGAAAAGGAAAGAGAGAGAGAGGACTTTCCGGTACCCCTAATACCAGCTGCCCTCCTTTTAGCTTGAGGAAAAAACGGAGGTTATCATTCTGATGATTTTTTTGAACATCAATTTAATTCTTACACAATTAGTTAGCCCTAAGCTCATTTATAATAAAATGTTACAAAAAATAACAAATCCAAATTTCCATCCTTATTTACAGCTAGTCACGTTTGAACAAACCATAAATACTACGAAGGCGTAGTTATCTCCGTTGAGTTTTGTAGTGTTATGAAAATAATTGCAAATGATACTGCATTCTCTCTATTCTTTTTCAAGTACGATGATGCAACCTGTACATATTCAAAGTTGGTGAAAAAGGCTTTAATTTTTCCGAATTGCAATTCGCTCATAAGCATGCATCCATGAAAGTACTTTAATTTGGATTGATGATGGACATTCTAAAACATTTTCCCTATGTAAATAATCTTATCACAGCAAACAAAAATTTGTAAAAAGCACTTCCTGGTTATACATAGTTCTAAATTGAATCGAAAGTATAATATCAAATAAATCGTTTGGCGATTACCTGAATGAATGAGCCCAAATGTTCTGTATTCCTCCCTACATTTCCGCAGGGAACTCGCAGGCGACTGCAGGAAGTGGAACTTCAGTTGAGAGCAGTGGAGGACCTTCTTAACGAAAAGAGCGTCCACGCAAAGGCGGTGGAGCGAGAGCTGGTGGACCAGCAGCTGAAGATGGCACATGCCAGGGATGCCGTGGCCAGCCTGCTGCGGCGCACACGCCACGAAGCTCAGATGCACGTGAGAAGTTTATATGAATGTGGAGACCTGGTTGAGACCAGATTTAGTGCACCTACGATACGTATTTTTACCATGTTCTACTGGTTAAAACTCTTAATACACGTTAAAATTAATTAAAATTTGAGTGTGGAGTATTTTTTTATAAGAAATACAGGTAGGAAGGATTTATAATTAACTCTTCATGTTGTTTTAAAGCCAATACTGTACTTTAATTAATTTTTTTTAAATATATGAAATCAAAAACTACTGCAATAATCTCAGAATTAAAGTATACATCCACTTCATATTAATGGCAATAAACATTTATGTAATATTACTCATTGCTTGCATATTCTATGTTAGCTGAATTGACTTCAAGACAAAGTTCTTAGACTATTGTATAGGTATGGTATCAACAGTGCCATTAAAGTCGTACTGTATCAAGCATAATCATAATCAAAGTGAACATTAGTGGAAAAAGTCGATTTTTCATGTGTACCCGAGAATACGGATTTTTCGTGAAAGATTAGAGACTCTACATAACTTATTTAGTTCCTTACAGACAGTTTGTAATTATGACGTGTACTATTGAATGATGACATCGTTAAAACTTTCAAAACATTTGCGATTTTCATACTGATAAAAATTATTATGTTTTGAACAGGAGCTTAATCCTTGTTACTGTATATGCAAGTAGAAAAAATTACAATTAAAGTGATTTAAAAATCTATCCCAATCCTAGGGCATCTAAAAACTCCGCGTGATTTTACGCGTATACCAAATCACTGTCTGTCAAAACTATTTCTGTTACCGCAACTTGGGATTTTGGTTGCTTAGAGGCGGTTTGAGAGGTTATTTTAGAGCAGGGTTTCCCAACCTTTTTCTCGCCCCGCACCCCTTAAGAAATTTCATTCGAACCTCGCACCCCTGAAATTTATATGTTGCTCAAGGCTAAATTATGCGAATTCTGAATAATATTTTATAAAAAAGATTGTTACTTTATTCTTTAATATAATTTGTAAAGGAAATAACAAATGTAGTCCTGAAACATAATTAATCAACATTAGAATATACCTCAGAAAATTAATCTTTCACTTGAAGTAAAACATATAACTAAATAGTAAAATATAGTACTAAATACTACAAGGACTAGTTCTCAAATACTTGGAAAAGTTCACTTTTCATATACAACAACAAAAATTGCTAGGCAGTGAGGAACAGCTGACGCCTGAACTTGTTTCATCCCGGTAACAAACATGTTCAGTTTCGGTCCTAAATTAAGGAACTACTAAACGCTTTAAGTATATGATAGGATTGAATCTTTTCAGCTATGTATCTAACGGCCACTTAATAACGAAACTTAACTATAAAATGTAAACAAAATTAGTCCTTCGCAAAAGATAATAAAAATGTGAACATATAGCCAATATCCAATTATTCACCTGGACTTTTCTCGCACCCCTGGAATATCGTCTCACACCCCCAGGGAGTGCGAGCAACCCAGGTTGAGAACCCTTGTTTTAGAGAATGAATGAGTGGAATTGGTTGTGTCATATTGAAGAACAAATGAGCAGCGCCAGCGTTGGGCCAACAAATGATGATGTCAGACGTAAAGAGAAGGTATGCGGGAGTTAAACCAAGGTTGAGAATACCCATAAGGTTGTAGAAGTATACATACGTATGTACATCCTTAGTGATTACCAGAATAAACACTGTAACAGAGAGCGAAATGAATTGGAGATGCTCTGGGGTTGGACCACTTTTAATGCAGATTAGATGAGGATCGGCCGAGTCTATGAGAGAAAAAACACTTCTATGTTGTGGCAGAGGTGAACCAGCAAAAGTTACATGACCCTGCTACAAATGTCACGAAGAGCTCAGACTAATCCTTAAAGACCCAGACATATGATAGTGCGCCATGTTTGAGTGGCTTGTGTAGATGCTGCCTTACATCTCCAGTCACCTTCCAATACAAGAAAGTGCCTCTAAACGTACTCAAATTGTTTTCAATTTTAGGAAATTAAGAGTGGGAGTCTTGCCAATTTAAGAATTGTACCCCTGTTGGTACTTTTCATTTAACATTCATAATTCAAAATAAGTTAACTAATACATGATTTCTATAGTTTTTTATCCGCTACCAGATAAACTGATACTTATACTTTAATAACAACAAAAACAAAACAAAAACGTATATTTCCAATAAAGTTGGTACATAAGCCTGTCAAGCCACAAAGAAGCTGCAAGGGAGTTCCTATCAATTTAAGCTAAAACAACGTAGGAATAAACATGGAAAAGTCCTAAAATGTATTTCTTTACGCACACAGCCAGACATTGAACTTCGAGTAACCCAAGAGAGCTTGTGCTTAGTAAATCAGCATCTTGGCCGATTGGCCAACGACAACCCTGACTTAGCTGCGGCCAT
This sequence comes from Trinorchestia longiramus, assembly GCA_006783055.1. Lineage (NCBI taxonomy): Eukaryota > Metazoa > Arthropoda > Malacostraca > Amphipoda > Talitridae > Trinorchestia > Trinorchestia longiramus. Next base: position 8,153 of record VCRD01002175.1, on the reverse strand, counting down.
CGTCCTCTACTGCCAGCAGGCTAACATTCCTCCTCCCAGGCTTTTAAATCTGGCCAGAGATAAGGCTTTCGGGTTGAGGTAAGTTCTGAAGGCCATTTCCAATTACTTTCCCTGCCTTAAAACATATGAGGGACGGCAAAGAAAAGTTCTCTTTCGGACAAGAGAACTTGACATGTTGCAAATTAGGCTGTCATACTAAAACTGGTAGAATTAAACTTTTGAATCAACAAGAATCTACTAGAAACAGTTGCTGGCTGTGCTCCGCTGCTTGGATCGAAATACTTTTGCTGCTAAATGAAAACTAAGTTTTAAATCAAAATATTTCTTCGAAAGGAAAAAGTTGGTTCACTGAATAGTAATACATGTGCAATTTTTGGTTCAACTGGAACCCAGTCTCCTCTCTCAGATTTTATAAGCATTCATCTTTTCATCATTACAACCACTATCACAAATGTTCCTTCATGTCTTACGAGCGACTTTCCTCAAACAAATCTTTCTCAGGTCAAGCTCGAGTTCAGCCTCATTATCTGGAGGGAGCGATGAAGGCCTGTCTACCCACCGCTCCGTGGACTCGGGCAGCGGGAGTACAGTTGCTTCACCCAGTAAAGCAAGTGGGCGAAAAAGGACTCCCAGTGGCAAGCAGTCAAGCAAGATAATCATCAACGAAATCAAAGCTGGTGATATTCAAAACAATTTTTTTATGGTTATTATGTTACAAAACCTTGTACAAAGACAAATGGTAAAATTAAGATGTATAGATGTCACAAAAAATGACACAAAGTTTATGTTTTAGAGAACATAATTTTTCATAGTAAAGACTTCGTTCAAAACATTCAAAAGGATGTTAAAAAAAACAAACCTGATTCATAAATCGAAATGACCACAGAATTTCAGAATAAAGCATTTTTGCCATGCATTCAGCATTGTACTTGACAAGCTGTTCTATAGGTAATAATAAACGAAATGTACTAAATAAACGAGATCAAATCTTAATACTTCATAACGCATGCGCGTATTGTACGTACATAAAGTTCAACGAAATCTCCTGCAATCAATCACGTAATGATTCAAGAAAAAAATTGTACAAATTACTAGCAAATGAGACACTTTCATATTTGTATTCTATTTAAAGTTACAAATTACAAGTATTGCGTCGTATAATCTAGAGGCTAAATTGAGATTGAAATGCCCTTACTTCACTCTTTTCTTAATTTTGCGTATGGTTCCCGCACTTGATTCAACTGAAACAATGAATCGGTAGCCGTGCCAATTTCTTACTGATTTTAAATCGAGAAAAGTAATTAGTAGAAATACATATTTCTCATTGTCATACGGGAATTTTATTTCAAACATGGTACTATTTGCTGCTTTGAGGGAGTTTTTCATTAGTTGAAAGAATATTCTTCATGAATAACTTTAGAAATAGAAGTGTGTCTAAAGAGTAAGGATATTCTCAGATTGAAGAAACTTTGCATTCGTATTCTGTTCAGTCAGGGAGTTTTGCCTATAGTCTAGTGTCCGGAAAAAAGTTTATCTCAACGTTATTCAAAAATAGGATACGATAAAATTAAAAATCCAAAAGATTGTCCTTCTCACTCAACATCGTTTCCCAGAGTGCGAGCATATTGACAAAAAATGTCAATTAAAACCTTACAATTAAAACATACATCTGCTATTTGCCAATGGCAATAAACCTCTGTATAATATTATTAATTCCTTGCATATTCGAATTATGCTCTGAATTGATTTTGAGTTAAATGTCTTGGAGTATTACACATTTATGATATTTACAGTGCCATCAAAAGAGCGCTGGACCAGGTATTCTTGTGTATCTAAGTAGACATTTACGCAAAAAATATTTTTTCACAAACATCCCGTAATATGAGCTTTTCCAAAAATATATATAACTCTCTAGATCTTGTTTAGTTGCATGTACACAGTTTTAATTTACTGTACATAAATTTTTCGTCTAATTTTGTGTTAGTATACGATTAATGCCATATCATCCCTATGTTGCAGGTTTTAAATATTGGGTTACAAATACTATAATTTTAGAACCACGACGACTGACTCTCAAAAGTGCTGTCTGCTTTCTAACCTGTAATGAAACGTATAAAGAAAATTATTGATAAATTCATGTTAAAATTGTATCACATATTTTGACAGTAATCTGCGCTGTTAGTGACTACTCTTGTGTTTGTGTCGCAGAACTTCCAGCGAACGGCACCCCCAGCGCTGGGTGGCCACAGCCCTCTTTCAAGGGCCGAACTCTACGCCTACCGCCCTCACACCATCGTTAGGGCCCTCACTCCATGGTTAGGGCCTTCACACTATCCTTAAGGCCCTCACACCATCGTTAGGGCCCTCACTCCATTGTTAGGGCCCTCACACCTTCGTTAGGACCCTCACACCATCGTTAGGGTCCTCACTCCATCGTTAGGGTCCTCACTCTATTGTTAGGGCTCTCACACCATCGTTAAGGCCCTCACACCATCGTTGGGGCCCTCGCTCTATCAATAGGGCCCTCACTCCACCGTTAGGGCCCTCACTTTATTGTTACGGCCCTCGCTCCATGGTTAGGGCCCTCACACCCTCCTTAAGGCGCTCACACTATCGTTAGGGCCCTCGCTCTATCGTTAAGGCCCTCGCTCTATCGTTAGGGCCCTCACTCCATCGTTAGGGCCCTCACTCCATTGCCAGAGCCCTCACTGTATCGTGAGGACCCTCACTCCATCGTGAGGAACTGCTCGAGCTATGTGTGGATAGTTCCACGGTTATCTAGTCCGCTCAGTAAACTCTGAATGGTCGAAACATGATGGTAAACGGTCTGAAGTTAATCTTGTGCTGAAAATTAGTAGTCAGCCCCTCATCGGTATGTTTCTTAAGCGATAACTCACCAGACGAATACACAGCGTTTGAACATGGGACGTCTTGCTCTAAAAATTTCAAGTGCGTAATGATCTGTTAACTGTACCACAAGAACAATTTTCGATGGGTCAATTTTCAAATTTAAAATAAAGATGAAGTTTCAAAATACGCATTTTGGAGACCACCATGGAGATGCGACAACCACAGACATGAAAAGCCGCAAAAAAACTGGAGGTTGAATTTACACTTAGTCCTTACTCGAAGGGAACAAGTTTCAAATACAGTGTGGAGTAATACAGCTTCCTCGGCACTCAAGTCTTTGTATTGGATCACCGAGTTTGGAAATACGATGACTGTTCAAGTTTTTAGCGGAGAATGGGAATTGAGCATAGGGTGAAATGCCCACCATTGACCATGGGAATATCCCTGTCGCAAAGTGGTGTCTTTTCCGGACATATTATATATCTCAACGCATTTAAAAAATGAAAAATTAACAATTTGACGGTAACTAAAAGATATTTCCACCGTTTCTTTGAAAAGAGTGTAACACTTGCTGCACTTGCTGTTTACGTACTGTTTTTTAACGCACTAAAAAATAATAAAAATTCGAGTACAAGCTCATTCGTATCACAACAATGTTGACTTTTCTAGACGACTGAAAGGAAAATAGCGAATGTCCACCACGTAAGTATATAATTTCATTTTCTCTCGCTGATTAAACGATTCGTCCGTGAGAATTTGATCATTTTTATTTTACCTCTACGCCAAGGACTACTATAAACAGGACGTGCACCGCAATGTAGTTGACTACGGTAGCAGAGGCCATTGCATTCTTAGTAACATAACACTTTCTATCGGACAAATTAATCAAAAATTACTTCTTTCAAGCAATAGAAGGGATAATAATGTTTTACAGTTAATTTTAAATGGTTTAAAGCACTGTAATGCTTTGAAATACCAATTTTAACCTGATTTAACATGTATTATTGTATGGGCTTAGTGGCCACTCTATAGAAAGCCGAGTTGCTGCAGTTTTAGACTTTACAAATTGATTATAGTTACGACTGACAACTGTTCGATGACTGTTTTCCAATGCAAACAACCAAATATATAAACATTCACGCATATAAACAAACAGACATAGAAGCAAAAACTACCAAACTGCAGCGATTAGTCAGCCAACCGGGCCTTCTTTACAGAGGTCTGAAGAAGGACTGCCTTCTTCTGCTGGTCTTTCTCTATGTTGTGGAGTCCATTCAATAGAACATTTCTTGGGACAGTCAATGTCAATTCCACTGAAATCATCACACTAGGTCCTTTGTGCAGCGACTTCATCATGACACACAGCATGGAAGTGGCCTTGCAGTCTCAGTTGTTCTCGGCCATGCCACTCAGCAACACACCAGAAAATTAAACAGTTGGGCGAATCTGTACTACATCTACCAAGAGAAACATATTATTCTGCTGCAGTGTCTAGACTTTGTCAAATGTTTCCCTCAGCACCTGGTCCTTGTCAATAGATGAAGTGATGTACTGCAGCTTGCGTTTGTATGGCAGTACCAAAAAGTCTCTGGGCTGTTCATAATTACACTTCGGGTATGATTGAAGAGCAAAACAATAATCATTCATGGAAAACTGCTTCTGTAATAAAAGTTCCAACAGACGTGTCAAAAATACCAACTTCTTCTCCTTCTCGGTGTCGACATAGGCTTACGTGTGAGCTTGAAGGGTGACAACATTTTGGATCGTTTTGTCAAACGGGATATCATACATAATTCATTGCCAAGCGCACAGTTTCGTCGGACTGCGTATACGATCTCAAACCATTGTTGGGATGAAGTATCTTAAACAGTGGTACACTAATGCCGTTCTTGAACGCACTGAACGTTAGTGGGGAACACAAAGTGGGCTTGTTTTCGAGAATCACAGACAGGCTGCACTCACTGAAGTTGTCGGTCATGAACAAACACACAAGCCTTTCTTTCGATCTTGAAATAATCAAGTTC
>VCRD01002174.1:64860-89665 GCA_006783055.1 Trinorchestia longiramus | reverse complement strand
TCGTGTGTCAACTTATATCTAGGCACCGTGTGTCAACTTACATCTAGGCACCGTGTGTCAACTTACATCTAGGCACCATGTGTCAACTTACATCTAGGCACCGTGTAGCGCGTCAGTTCACATCTAGGCACCGTGTGTCAACTTACATCTAGGCACCGTGTGCCAAATATCTAGGCACCGTGTGTCAACTTACATCTAGGCACCGTGTAGCGCGTCAGCTCACATCTAGAGTTGTTGTCAGAATTGTTAGCCAAATTATGCCCGCACATTTAGAAAAATGTCCATTTCGCAATAATGGAGATTAATAGGGTTCTGCTCATAGGACACTTATAACTGCAGTTTACAGCTCTACAATAGTACCATAAAAGGGACGTGGCACGTATAATTAGAGCATACAACTGTACAATAGTACCATAGAAGATAAGTAGCGCTCTATGCGTAGCAGGACTATTTATTCTGGCCGGAAGCCTTCTAATTGCGGGAGGTTGACACTAGGATTTATTGCACTGCACTGCAGGTCCTGCTCACAGCAGGGAAATGTTGTATCTACATCACACAATTATACATTAATGAAGGCGCTTAACTCCCAAGCCGTGATTTGCAATGTTCCTAGGTTATTGAATCATTCCTTCTGAAGAGTTATTAATGCTCTTTTAATAAACATTCTTAGCATGAAAACCTTCATTCATCCTTGTATGAAATATACAGTCATGTTTTTACCTAAAAGTTCTGCTCTCCTATGCTTTTTGACCCGCCTCGACTTCTATGTTTTTTCACTTGCTTCGGCATTTTGATCAATCAAAATAAATTGTTATTGTGACCTCGTCTGCTGTGGACAATCTGACAGTCATGGCAGCTTCAGGATCTACTTTCAAGCGACGTGACCGAGTTTGTCTGATCGCCAACTGCTATCTCACGAACTTTTTGCTGCACTTCGCGCGGAAAATTATACGCAGAAATTTAATTTCCTTTGAAATGAGTGACTAATAGAAAAATTGAGCAAGAAGCGACGCTCGAGGCTTTCATAAATTGGTTGTTTCAATTACGTCCCGAAGTTTTGTAGATTGAGTTGTGAAGCCGGTCTAGAGCGAACACTCTCAATTTGAAGTATTTTCTAGAGTCTAACTCTTTAAATTTAAATAAAAGAAGAAACAACTAACAAATGAACGAATCAGAGCTAGCTTGAAAATAGCTCTGATTCGTTCATTTGTTAGTTGTTTCTTCTTTTATTTAAATTTAAAGAGTTAGACTCTAGAAAATACTTCAAATTATATATCGTGAGATGTTAGAATCAGTCATACGAACTCCGTAGATTTTTTAAAAATTTAACTCGTTTCAGAAATTCAACTCCTAAGTAACAATTTACTTATTCTATTAACGTGGCACAAAGGGGGACATGAAAGCGGTAAAATTAGGTATTGGGAGGTACATCTATCATTTCTGAAAATAACAGGTCACGTGCAAATGTTAGGCGTGGAAGATAGTTGCACAGTTACAAAACTAGCCTCATGTGGCAGAATTTTGGTAAGAGTGGGACGCGAACTGTTGTGCTAAATAACTGTTGCAGTGCAAATTTTTGGAATATTAAAACTACCACTAAAAAGATTTCGACTAAAATCCAGCAAGGTTTTGTCTGTATTACTTATTTATGGGCTTCATTTTGCACTGTATTGATTTTGTACAAATTTGGATATTGCAGTGTCTGGTACGAATAAAAGAGTGTATGAACGTGCAGCATGAACTATCGCAGTTGTCACCCTATATTTTAAATTTTGCTGACGCTTTTGGTCGTAAATTGTGGAGGACGCGACGTTGAAGGCTCAATGGCGCTCGTTGTGGCCCAAGATTCACTAATCTTCTTACGAAGTCCAGACCTGTGGTGTCGGAGGAACATGAATGCTGTGAGCGAAGTGAGTGACATGCATCGCATGCCCATGCATGCCAGAGGCATATTCTGAAGGCATGTTTCAAAGGTAAAAGGTGAGAGCTACACCGGAAGCAGCTTTTTAGAGTTTCGTGCCGAGTGTGCTGAGTCTGCAACAGTTGGATGAGACTGCGATACATGTGTCTGATTTTTCTGCTGCTGTTATCAACTAAATTACCTACCTTGTGGTTGTTTGTACAGGTGAGACTGTTGAAAGGCTGGCCTTTCTCTCACTGCCCGCTCTGCCTGCATGCTGTACGCCCTCAAACCCTCGTGATGTCTAACAAATATTCGTGTGCAGCTTCTGCTTTTTTGAAGCTCAGTCTATTCTTTTGATGACTCTTATGGTCGGTGGGAGGTAAGCGCTACGGGAAAATGATACGACAATATGATGGTGCTGGTGTAATGTTGGGAGCGGTAATCTGCTTCTTCTTTAGCGTAAATTGATGCATTAACAAATATATTTATCATATCTGGATTCATTATCATGAATATTTATCATGTGTTGATGCATTATCATATATATTTATATTGGTGTATTATCATATGAGGCTCTCCGAGCTGAATACGGCGATGCACCGTTATTTTAAAATTGTACAAAGTGCGTCTAAAATTTTTTGTTCTTCCAATAGTGATTCTGTAGAAACTATAACAACTAGTGTGTTGCTGTTGCGTTATGTTTATAAGATGTATTTTGCAAGATACATCACAGTACACCTATCAGGGAGTGTGGGATGCATTATATCTACAAAATCAAGGAACTGATGCGTCAGCGCGTTCTGCTCGCAGGGCCTCGTATGTATTTATCACATCCTGATGCATTGCCCTGCAAAATTGATCACACGGTCTTTTTCTTCATCCATGAGTTTGTGTTTCCATTTTACGGTACGTGCATGTGGATCATCCATCAATTTGTTGTCATGGTTGTTATTATCGAAGAAATGTGTCCAGAAAATGAGTTACACCTTGCAACTGCAGCGAAACTTTGTGCAGAGGAAAAATTCTGTTCAATTCTGGATGAGCTTTTCTATACGTGCCTGTACTTCAGGAACATGAAGAGGTAATGTCACTCTTTCAGTCAACAAAGACTCGTCGTTCTGTTTCTAAACTCATTATTACTGCTGCTCTGATTGAGTTCCTCCGTGGGTTCAGAATATGGAATTCGCTTAAGATTTGCATGAAGAGGAATTTTCGTTTTGTAGGTGAATAACCTGAATTGGAGGACGGTTTCGTACGCGGTGGGTTTCAATTTTGGGAGTCTCCTGCTTGATAGACCCGTATTACATAAACCTATAGTATTTTTAAGAGTTTTCGTTGATATCTGTCGTAATAATTTTTAATAGGTCTCTTACTTGATGGATTTATGTCACGTTAATTCATAGTTTTGAGATGAGTAATTACAATTGACGATAATAATGGTTAATTATATTTTATTGATCCCGTTACACCGCTGATACAACAGCAGTATCTAGAATAGAATAGATTGAGGTTATAGGAACGAACCTTCTGGCCCATTCTTGGGTCGGATAATTACTTCGATGATTATTTGGTTGTTTTACCCAAGTCCCATGCCGTATTACTAGCCGCGTCAACCATGTCGGCAGCGGGATTCGAACCCGGGTCTTTCCGCTTGCAAGCAGATTCGCTCACCAGTCGACCAAGCTGGTGATAGTCGACCAAGCTGGTGATAGTCGACCAAGCTGGTTTTCTATATCTGGGGCTGAACGTGATGGATATGCCACATGGATGCACTCCCTGAGCCCGCATCCCTAGGGCCAACAAGCAGCAAAAGCACGACTACACGTGATGCACATGCCCGCCACACTAATCAAACAGCGGAAAAACTCGGACCAACATTTATGCCAAGAATTTTTGCGACGCCTCTTCGCAATTGGATTCCTGAAAGCCAAGGCTTACGCAGACCTGACTTCCTCAACTGGCTTTTTTCCCACGGAATTTTCTTGTTTCATTTCGTATTTTCGTGTTTACTGAATGTTCATGTTTTGATAGGGTTTTTGGCAAAGGGGGGTAATTGTCATGGTTTTTAAAACTACTTTTGTTCAGTTTTTATTTCATCAGTTCGCTACCTTTATATAATTTTATAATTGATTATTGTACGTCTTCCTTGCATTTTGCTTTTGAATTCTTTAGCGTGCGATGTGAACAATTACTCGGCCTGTGATCGTCTTTTATTAGTTCTTAAAAACTGAAAATACTTCATGTATGGTTTTCAAGTACAATTTTCGTTTGTTTTGTTTCGTTGTGAACATTTTATCCGTACGATTTAATTTCAATTTTTGTTTGCCCCCTTTGAAATTAATTTATAATGAAAAACATTATCGTATCTGTTCAAAATTCATACCTACCTGATTTATTTGAGTTTCTGCAATTTATTTCACCTATAAAAAATTAGCACTTGCCTCTGCACGTTGACGGCGCATATCTCCTTCATCGTTGCAATCAAATAATTAATTTTGCCAAAGCGTAGAAAAGTTGCATTAGTTCTGAGGTTTCTTTTGGTTGCTACTTCAATGTAATCTGGAGTTTGACTTCTGCAGCCACACGATATCTGCCGCCAATTTGATTTCTGTAACTCGCTTTGGTAACCTTCCTTCCTGACTTTATTTAGTCTGATGACTTGAAAACATTATATGCATCACCAAAAACGAGCTATAATTTGATGAACCGGTGGCGTACATACAGAGGGGTTGAATTCATTTACATCTAGTATGACTGCAAGAAGAAAGATGCAATAAAACGCGCAGGATGAAATGCTTCATGCAAGCTGTCTCCTACAGCGCTACTTCAGCAAAGCTGATTGATGTGCTTTGGATGGTACGTGAATCTATCGTTCTACTCAAAGTGTTTCACGTACTGCTCGATTTTACTCGTATATTTCGATCACTGCGTCGCACAACCCTAACCATGTTTACTCGACTAGTAACGTTAGTTTATTAAGCTCTTTTTCGCAGCCATCATATGAGCGATTGACTGATGGAGCAGGGCTTTTGATGCCCACTTGTTTGTCCGATCATCAAGTTTGTGCAGGCATTTGTCACCGCTGGAAAACGAGTGTTGCGGTCACCTTCATTTTGCTGTGACAGTAACACCAGCGACCAACTGGTGCTGCCTCCACTGCTTTCTTTTGTGTACCCGACAAATTTTCACTTATAATTTAGTTATCACGATAAATTGTACATCGTAGCGAAAATTGAAGAGTGTGTGCAATTCTGGAAGTGCTAGTTCATTTGTGACTTGCTGATCAGCATATATGTAATGCATGTACCCTGACAATAGAGAGACTCGTTGTGATACAGCTGAATTAAAACGCCGTGAACATCCAATTCGGGTCCAGCTTTAACACTCTCCTGTGATCATGAGTTTCCCCTCATCAGCAGGAAACGAAAAGTTTTTATGTTAGTGATACACCAGTCTGAGGTAACATATGCCTTCCTGCTACACTTGAAAATATCGTGTATTAAAATCTGCAGGTTTTAAGGTTGTGTTGGTGACCAGTTGTCAAGAGTAATACAAAACTGACTAGCAGTCTGGAGTGCCAGATTTCATCCTTTTCTTACGGAACATGAAAGCTCATATCAGTTTCTGTATTGTAATTACATAATTAAACTCTAATGAACAGGCGAGGCTTCAGTCATTAATTACGTTCGAGTGTTTCATAAAATACTCAAATTAAATGAAGGGGTTTTCCGTTATGAATTTAATGCTCTTAGGAACTGGAGTGAGAACGAGAGATGCGCAGGGCGGGCAGGAAAGTGGAAGAGTGACGATGTACTCAGAAATGTTACAATAGATTTGATCGTATTCTCCAACACCAAAATATGGTGTATTCATAAGTGCTTACAAACGCTTTCAAAGCTTCCGATAATAATTCACTGCAATAAAAATAAGTGGGATCTAAAGTTTAGCTACAGTCGAGGTATTACGATTTGCCTGGAAGGGAAGTCGAGTATTTTGAAATTAATCGGCCAAAGGTGGATGCAATGGCGCTGTGCAGAGCTGGAATCGAAAACGAATGAATGTTTTAGAATTAATAAACTAGAATGCATAATATGGATCCTTGTACCACTCACCGTGCGAATGCAGTCTGAGTCAGAAGTTCAGTTTTCCTGTTCTACAAAAGTTATTTCATTTAAACAAGTAAAGTTAACTGAGAATGGAAGCTGATAAACTTGATGTAATTACATTCGTAATTGGAGGAGGAAGGAGTGAGCGTATGAGACACGTAAAAGATGTTATGGAAATAGAATTCAATGCGAAAAGAAAATTGCTGCGAAAATATTACCTACGAAATGCCCATCCGTGACGGTCATCCCTTGTGTGTGACAGCGGCTGTACGGTCTTTTAGTAAAAATATCTCCACATGAATTCACAACTCTGGAGAATATTATTAATGAACCTTTGTTTTATGCAAAAGAATCAGTAATATCGGACTATTGCATATATTCATCGATCTTTGAGTGAAAAAATTGTTCAGTTTTGCAAGTATCGGAAGTTAATTTTATGGATAAACAATAATTGTGAACTGTCGAGTGCTATCAATTGTGTGGTTTAACCACGGCGAACTATGATAGTTAATTCTGATAAGTACCTTATTCTCTTTGAAAAAAATTGGAGCTAACTGTCCCATGAGATGCTAATGCACAAGATTGCTACCATCAACAGGATGGTGGTCCTGCTCTCTGCTCTAACTGATGTCTTATTCATCAGACAAGTTTTCTGATAGAGTCACCAGTCGCTGATTGAATGAGCCTGAACCCACGGTCATAACTCCGACCTCAGCCTTGTCAACTACTCGTTCTGGGAAAAGGTGGACAATTTAAATCATTGGCAATTGAAGATTTGGAGAAACTTTGATGCAAAACCACGAGAGAAATGGAAGAATAAATTTGACGTCACGCTGTTTGCTTCAGCAGAAGGTTGTGATCCACGTGCATGAGAATTGTTTATGTATAAAAGTTACAAGTTATGTTTTGTTGTATTACGGAGTGAAATCATAAAATTCCGTTTTCTTAATATATTCCTTCAAATTATAGTTACAAATGCTCTATGACATTGATTTCGTAGAGCTTCTAATATAATAGAAATTTTATAAACACGTTGAATGTAGCAACATAGCAGTTACTGGCACTGGAACTTAACTGTCAGTCGTTGCTGACTGTGACAGTATACAGTGGCATCTTTCTCTCAGTTCAAACTGCTGCAAGCATGAGAGTGTGTAGCGTGTGGTGTGTAAGCATGACAGAGTGTAGCGTGTGGTGTGTAACCATGACAGAGTGTAGCGTGTGGTGTGTAAGCATGACAGAGTGTAGCGTGTGGTGTGTAAGCATGACAGAGTGTAGCGTGTGGTGTGTAAGCATGACAGAGTGTAGCGTGTGGTGTGTAACCATGACAGAGTGTAGCGTGTGGTGTGTAAGCATGACAGAGTGTAGCGTGTGGTGTGTAAGCATGACAGAGTGTAGCGTGTGGTGTGTAACCATGACAGAGTGTAGCGTGTCAAGGTTCAGATGGTTTACCTGCTCGTGTCTGTGCCGCATGAATATACATGCACTTTTCTACTTAGTAATTCTAATTCACTGATGGCTCCCTTGGCATTTAAATGTGCTGCATTAACTTTCTTTTCTTTCTTAAAAAGGCTTTTTAGGATAGAATAAAGCAATAGTTTGGCACATTCTCTTCTTTATTATCCGTATTGTTTATTGGTTGCTTATGTCTTGAGTTCGTGTCATGTGCACATTTTTTTGTAGGTCTTAGTTTTCATAGTAGTAAGTTCATTGATGATTTTTGTGGATAAAAAATTTTCGATCTGGATTTTTGTTACTTTAAAGAGATACTCTAAGCTTATTTTAACGGCGTCATGAAAGAGAAAACGCACAGTCCGTGACAGAATGTGTTCGCACAACTGGCAACTCAGCAGTTTTAATTTCGTAATGGAATGCGTAATACTTTTATTTACACGTAATGAAAGCTTGGTTTGAAATGCAAAATTATTTCTTCTACTTGCAAACTGAGTCATTACTCATGATTGCACTCGCTGCAAAATGCTTTCAAGCTTCGTTGGCTGAAGAGAATTCGCCTTATCTTTTGAACTTCCTTTTATTGAAGTCTTTTAGCTCACAGCGCTGGACAACAACGGCTGGGCAGAAATGCTTTCAGGTCTTCCAAAACTTCTGCGCTCAAATTAGGAACAAAGAAAGCGAGTTATAAGTGTCCTGCTCGCCCCTCATTGCAAGCGTGAACACTTTGCATAATATTCAAGTGTTATCTTATCTACACATTCAAGTGTTATCTTGTCTACACATTCAAGTGTTATCTTGTCTACACATTCAAGTGTTATCTTATCTACACATTCAAGTGTTATCTTGTCTACACATTCAAGTGATATCTTGTCTACACATTCAAGTGATATCTTGTCTACACATTCAAGTGTTATCTTGTCTACACATTCAAGTGTTATCTTGTCTACACATTCAAGTGTTATCTTGTCTACACATTCAAGTGTTATCTTGTCTACACATTCAAGTGTTATCTTGTCTACACATTCAAGTGTTATCTTGTCTACACATTTAAGTGTTATCTTGTCTACACATTCAAGTGTTATCTTGTCTACACATTCAAGTGTTATCTTGTCCACACATTTAAGTGTTATCTTGTCTACACATTCAAGTGTTATCTTGTCTACACATTCAAGTGTTATCTTGTCTACACATTCAAGTGTTATCTTGTCTACACATTCAAGTGTTATCTTGTCTACACATTCAAGTGTTATCTTGTCTACACATTCAAGTGTTATCTTGTCTAAAAAGCAATTACCTTCGATAATGTTACAAGGAAGTTATGTGCATGCGTTATTGTTGCAGTCAGACATTTTCCTGGAACGACATGCGAGGGCTATTTTTTTAACCTCCAATGGGCTATGAGAAAAGATAAATTTACGTAACATAATAATTTTATTACCAAAAGTACTGCCGGGTTTTACTTATTTCTCTACATAATCGTTAAAATGGATACAGCTGGATTGCCTGAGTTCTGAGCAATTGGGCTGTATCCGTTTTGGCGATTAAATGTGCCTTTTTTAAAGCACATCAGAGGTTGATAAAAACAGCCCTCGTAGATTAAAAATGTGAGCATCGCTCAGTATAACGAGTTTTTAAGGCTTAAGTTTGTGAAATAAGTTGACGCCAATCAGGCGGGATGTGCCCCAGTTGACTTTATTCTACTTGCCTCTTGTACTACTGTGAGTGTGCCGTGTACTTACTGTGAGTGTACCGCATCTGCCGTAGTCATGGAAGTTATTAGTTTGTTAAACTAAAGTGTTATGCTAGTAATATTTGATAGTAATCAACCTTGATCTTGAAACTTATTACTTTATGTAATTGATACAACAACGAAATAATGTTTAACTAGCTCATTTGTGTGTCTGGAAGAGATGTTAGAGTTTGAGTTTAGAGTTAACGTTGTGTTTTAGTTTCTATTGTAATCACACTACACATTCAATGTGTGTGTATTTAGTTCAATACGTCAAGTTTCATTTGATTTATTGTACACATGACTCACCAGGTCGTCGGGGCACTCGCTGTGTAGTCAAGACTCTGTATCATTCATTATTCCTGTCTTGATTTCACTTCATTTTTACTGCAAAACTTGTTCATTACTCCGTTCTGAGTGAATATAATTACTCGTGTTTCAAGCTTAGTCTGAATGAAGAAATGAATTGCAGTTGCAAGTACGAAGTTTATTCGTAATTTTTACGCCTTAAAGAACTTCTCTCAAACTCCCTGAAACTTTCGATGAAGTTCAGCATCTTACAATCAAAATATTTTTTAAAAGACTTGAAGTTTAAATTCTTCAGTAGGAATGAATCACACTTTTGAATACGCTGAAGTAATTTTATTGAAAGCTTCAGGTTTTATGTCCCACGACGGAATCAGAACATTGTTAATTTCTGAACTGAACTTTAAGTATCTCCGATATTGAAATGAGCAACAATAGACGAAAATTCCAGACGAATTCAAGACAGTCTCCGATGCTGACGCCGTTAAGTAACTTTCCGTTCTCACAGCGACATTTCTTCCATCTTTGTTGCTGCATCAAAGCTTTCTCAAATGAGAGTCACGTTTTCATACGTGACGTGTGTTTCATTCTCACAGGATTACTAGTGAATGTCTGTCAGTCCACAGCCTGGGGAGTCTCTGGGTGCTGGGCTCACAAGCTGCAGTGGAGTGCAAAGTCCCGTAATTATTTTCCTCTCCACTGAAAGTCTTTTTACGGCGCTAGTTCCCCTGACGCTAATCAAAGCTGCCCGTTCTTGCACGCGTTAACAGACAACTCGGCTCAAAATCTTCCAGTTTTTCTGACATATTCTTCCGTGGCTGGAGTTTTCAGTTCAGATTCACTGATTAATTTTGTTTTTCGGGAACAAGACCCACCGTCGTAAGTTTTGTTCTCAAATATTGGAGTTATCTTGTTAGGGCTTAGGGAAAATTAAAATTAAAATGCAGATTTTTGCTGCAGAGGAGTATACGGCAGGAAGACATGGATCACATTTGGGTGTGGGGAGTAATGGGATGGGCCGACGCACGCTGAATATAATTTAGATTTGTAATAAGTAATGTCAGTGTGAGCAATAACGAAAAATTGTCATGAACAGTTTTCATGGAAGGTGTAGTAGTCTCGTGAGTGCACCTGAGAGTTAGTGAAAGAATGTACGTTATGAAGTATGTACTCAATATTTTGCTTCTTAGTAGAGAAGAATCAAGACTGATCGATGTGTTCCTAAAACTTTGACTTAGTAAGAAATGAAACAAAGTAAAGACAACATTCTTGAATTGCAGTTCTTGTTTTCCTGGGCGAGTCCTCGGCAGAAACTGAGCAAAGAAAACCTCTGTGGTGTACAGGTCCAAGGGAGATGGCAACACCTTCTTTTGAATGATAGGAGGCTGTAAAACTCCTCAAAGGTTCTAAAATATTTCAAAATTATCAGTGTTATTCAAATGTGTGATTTATAACAGAAGGAAACATGCAATGTCTTTTTTTGTCTATGGGAATACTTTTCAGATTAATTTCTTATGATTAACGGGACACCAATAATTCCTGTATCCTAGATACATTACGGCGTGTATGCTGACGCGGTTACTAAGCATTAATTTTGCCCCGCTGTTTGTTATGACATTGTGTAGCCTGGCATCACTGTGAAGGCAGGAGGGTAGACTGCTGTATACAAGACTCAGTTGTTACAGACAAGGAATTCTCAACTTCCTAGCTAGTTAGGCTCCAGCTCTTCAGGCCACCGCTGTGCCTGAATTCATTTACTTTTTCTGATGTACTTTGGAAGGTAAACATCCTGCAAGACTGCATTACTAACCATAGGAAACGTTTCTCCCTTCTTTCACATGTCAGGTGTTGTTAGTTAGTATAGGGAGATCTACTTCTTAATATACGCCTGTACGCAGAGGCGTAGTACGTCTACTGGACGTACATGTCTGTACTACCTTGACTCGTATGACAGAGCTAAAGCAAAGCAGTGGTGTACTCCCACATAAGTGAGACACTGTACGCTACATTCATGCTCTTGTACGTCACCAACGAGACAGATGAGATAATAATTGTGCACTCTTATAACATTGACCACCACAAAAATGTAGGGTTCAACAGTGAAAAGACTGACCATGTCAATGCTCAGAATGCTTCAATCATCCTTGCGAGAAACCGAGTTCACCTAACAGTTTTGGGGGACATGCGCGTGATTCTCGTCCCTTCATGACGAATTTTCTTGCACACAATCATTTAGTCTCATTTGTGTTATTTACAAGAGTCTGTTCTCAGTCTTTGTTATTTACCAGAGTCTGTTCTCAGTCTTTGTTATTTACAAGAGTCTGTTCTCAGTCTGTGTTATTTACAAGAGTCTGTTCTAAGTTCCATCAATATTTTCTGAGCGAACTTTCCAAGAAAGTGTTTCAATTAATCGAGATGAAGCGGTTCCCTTCTTTCCGTCTCATCACTTATAAATCCTCAAGTAATGAGGGCTTCGTATCATGGCTACCTGGCAGGACGATGGGATTGGCCAGCAAAGCACAGCTCGATGAAGCATCGCTCGGACACACACTCGCTATGAGCGCCAATTCCCGTTGGAATTTAGTGGGAATCCTTTTAGCCTGGAATCGATAGGCTGGCTGAGATGAAATTTTACTCTGCAGATGGTCTCTTTAGCGCGAATTTCTGGGCTTGTGCAGCGTCTTTTACGGCCGCTTAAAGATTTAGTGGTGAGCAGGGAAGTTGTGCCCCCATTGGGGGAAGCAATTGGGGTATGAGTTCCTTGAGGCACACATAGGAGCTGTCCAGGGCGAGTGGCATCGTGTTTCTTGAGGACAGTGGCAGTGTTCAGGTGCGTCAGGTCTACTTTTGCAGCATTCTTTGTGGGTCCTGCGTTACTTCGTTAGCATTGACCGTGAGGGACTGTTGCTGTGGTGGCATTGCAATGCAGTAATATTACACGAACCCATGAAGCAAGTTGTTAGTAGCGTGTTGTTCGCAACTCGTTTGTGACGTGTTAGTAGCGTGTTATTCGTAACTCGTTCATGTCGTGTTAGTAGCATGTTATTCGTAACTCGTTTGTGACGTGTTAGTAGTGTGTTATTCGTAACTCGTTTGTGACGTGTTAGTAGTGTGTTATTCGTAACTCGTTCATGTCGTGTTAGTAGCATGTTATTCGTAACTCGTTCATGTCGTGTAAGTAGCATGTTATTCGTAACTCGTTTGTGACGTGTTAGTAGCGTGTTATTCGTAACTCGTTCATGTCGTGTTAGTAGCATGTTATTCGTAACTCGTTTGGGACGTGTTAGTAGCGTGTTGTTCGTAACTCGTTTGTGACGTGTTAGTGGCAAGTTGTCATCAAATGATGGCCAGAAAAGCAACTTTACACTAAGGAAATTATGTTGGTGGAAGTCACCAGGGGCGGGGAACTTGTTATGTTCTCTGTCCGGGATCATATGGTTATCAAACATGAATGTTTAATAACCATAACACGTTTTCACTTATTGAGGATTTGTTTGGCTGGCAAAAGTTTTGCAAATTCATGAATCTGGTGAACAGCTTTTTTGTTGTTGCTGCACCGCGCGCTGCTGTGTTGTGTGAAGTGTGAGCCGCCAAAGGTAAATATTATTTGAGACAAATATATAAATATTTCAAACCCTGGGCGTCCTTTTCTTTGATTCCAGCCGGCACGTCGCTTGTATGAGTTTTTCCTCCGCCACTTGAGCTCCACTTTCAGTTGGAGGGGCTGATCGAATTACTTGAATTATATGATTCGTAAATACTGTTCTAGTTGGTTTCATGTAAGTTTATTGGACATCAGCGAACCAATGACAATGAATCTTTTTCATGAAAGTTATTTCTTCTTGGAAGTTATATCCGCCTAGTTATATAACATTATTTCATCTCTCCTCTATTCAGTGGTAATATTTTTACCAGGCCAACTGACCCTATTTTCACTGTGAATCATAATCTCGTGTTGTTAATTAATTCTCCCGCATCTACCATATTTTTTACCTTGTCACTTTCAACACACAAATATTTTTCTGGTCTTGTTTTGTGCTGAGCTGCCACAGCTGCTGCCCGACAACCGAGATGACTTTTTCCGAGGTTTCAGAAATTGAACTTCAATATTTGTTAATATGAGCGCAGAATCCTGTCTCCACGGACACGCACTCTTACTTGCACGCCAACTGTTCTTGTGAAGTGGTCGGAGACACACACAACTAGAACAACTGTTCCCAGTTGAGTATATGAGTGATGCGTGAATAGAATAGAATAGAATGAGGCTATAGGAACGAACCTTCTGGCCCATTCTTGGGTCGGACAATTACTTCGATAATTATTCCGTTGTTTACCCAAGTCCAATGCCGTATTTCTAGCCGCGTCAACCATGTCGACAGCATGAGTGTTCCATCACTGTGTTGCGCTCTTCACTTTAGTAGTCTGAGGTGTGGTATTCATGTATCTTACGTGCCTGTATACACACACTGTAAGTCTGAAAGAATTGTTGTGTTTGTGGTCATGGAATGAATTGACTTTGATCTCAGTGAAGATCTCTGGTGAACATTTAAAAAGTTGAAAAAATGTTACTTTTTCTGAAGACAATGTGTGATCCGGGGACGGCTAATGTATGGACTACATCTGTATTTAAGGAGTGTAAGAATGGTCTCTACACTGCGTAAACCTTACAGCGGCTGACTGAACAAATGTTTTCTTTATTAATGGAACATTTATGGGTTATATAGTGCTGGAGGAAATGACGATCAGCTGTTTGTTTGATGGGCTGGTTTGAAAAGAAACAAAGACGTTAAAGTGTATATCAACGAAAGGAAGTGTCACTAGGAGTGAAGAAGCGTAGAGGAACCTCAGATAATAAAATAAGCTGGAAGAGCGTAGAAGATGTTTGAGCTAAAAAATGAGGGCAGGACATAAGAGTTACGTGTTTGTTGTGAGCCATTTAGTCGTAATGAAGTGGACCTGGAGACCCGTGAAATGTTGAGAAATACTTCAGAAGTGACAGTTGAGAGCATTCTTTGTTTAGAAAGAAGAGCAACTGCATTGTAGAGTGAAGGTTTGTTTAGAAGTTGCAGCAAAGGAAGCAATCACTTGGAGAATAAGTGAGTCAAGGATTTTGAGGGGTAGAATTTATGGCGAGTAAACAGGGGCTGAGAACATGTAATCATTGATCGCAAGTTTGGTCAAAGCAAAGAGGTTGAGGGAGAGAGATGCCGTAAGTTGTTGGTGATGCAAATTCTAGGCGAAAAGATTGAAATATTAGGACTGAATAGTTGAAACTCTTAGTAAATGGGGAAAAGGTTTCTATTCAGTTGTGGTAGTGATCGCTAAGCTGAGAAAGAGAGTCACAGCAAAGGATGAAGTGGCAGTCAAAAAATGTTTAAAAATATGCTTGTATTTGATTTACGTGTCACTGACTATCCGAAAATAGATTTAACGGTGCATGGCTGCTTGGTTTGTTTGTTCAGTGAATGTTTATTTAAAGTTTGGAATCTGCTGCTGTGATTTTATGACAGTACACACGACCACATTTTCTGAGCCAGTGAACACTTGCAAGCCCCACGTATGTTGCAGCTCATAAATAACAATGCACGAAGAACAGTATTCAGTTACAAATAACAACATCCGTCACCTACCTCTCACATATGATGGTCAGTAATGGGGAAAAATTAACGTGCTCCTACGGAAAGAGAGTACGAGCAACTTGATATTTTGTAGTGACTGAGTGTCCGGGTGTTCATCACTAGTGATGCATCATTAGTGCTGCAGCATCCAGCCCGCAGCATCACTGGTGATGCATCATTAGCGCTGCAGCGTTCAGCCCGCAGCATCACTAGTGATGCATCATTAGTGCTGCAGCATCCAGCCCGCAGCATCACTGGTGATGCATCATTAGCGCTGCAGCGTTCAGCCCGCAGCATCACTGGTGATGCATCATTAGTGCTGCAGCATCCAGCCCGCAGCAGCACTGGTGATGCATCATTAGCGCTGCAGCGTTCAGCCCGCAGCATCACTAGTGATGCATCATTAGTGCTGCAGCATCCAGCCTGCAGCATCACTGGTGATGCATCATTAGCGCTGCAGCGTTCAGCCCGCAGCATCACTGGTGATGCATCATTAGTGCTGCAGCGTTCAGCCCGCAGCATCACTGGTGATGCATCATTAGTGCTGCAGCATCCAGCCCGCAGCAGCACTGGTGATGCATCATTAGTGCTGCAGCATTCAGCCCGCAGCATCACTGGTGATGCATCATTAGTGCTGCAGCATTCAGCCCACATTTGCTCGTATGTTGACACGGTCCATCGACGAGGGCAAGCTGGGCCACGTTACGAGGGCAGGGGTTGTATCTCCTTCACCAGCTCTGCACAGCAGCCGGCAAACTGCTCATCCACAATCCAAGTCATTATTACAGGGACGTTTTTATTTCTGTCTCAGCGGCAGTTTATTATATGCACGCTACGGAAACGTAAAGTCCAGACTATATTTCTAACGCGAAAATGTATGGAAAAACTCATGTTTTGTGTTTTTTTTCGCGCAATACGTAGAGTGAAGTTTATTGCATAAATTGTGCCTTCAAACTATTGGCCAACTTTCCCTGCTGCAAGACAATGAATAATTGAGAACACTTCATGATAAGAACAGTGAGACCAAAGGACTGTTAACAACTTGTGGATGTACGCGACGCTGTAGTCCCTGCCTCCCTATAGCTTTAACTTGCAATCCAGTCGCAAGCGCTACTTAATTAATAGCTCTAGACCAGGGCTTCCTAACCTTTTTCTAACCTTGTACACCTTCAGCATTTCAACAGATGAGACTTTACCCCTGAATTTCTATGACAGAAAGGTAAGTAGAAAAATAAATTCCTCTGAATTTTTAATAGAACTTTGGGTTTTAAAGGGGATGTACCCCCTTTAGATAAATAAATGTACCATAGGTTGGGAACCCCTGCTCTAGACTTTTATCTAGCCTGATTTCAGGGAGAGATTGGCAGATGTTGATGTTGCTTTTTATTTGTTTTCAGAAAATTTTAGGTACAAAATGATATGAACAAATGAACCACAGGGTGCAGCATCATAACTTTCTTTTTTTTTTCAAAGGAGAATGCATTTGAAAAAGGCAGTTATGTTGCCACACCCTGCACAAGTTAAATAATGTCATGAGAATGAGTAACGCTGTACCAGTCACTGCAACGTTACGGCTCTCAGTGAACTCATGCATTGGAATTCTCATTTTCTGGTTGTTCACTTGGCCACGCGCGAGCAGGTTTCGAAAATAGCTTGTTTTATTACACATGAAATATAAACACTTACTAAAGTTAAATATTCCAATTTGCGAGATTTTAGGACAAATATTTGAGATGGTCAAGAATTGACATTTTCCCCGCGTCGTTCTTCAACAGTCGCCTGAAAACTTTCTTGGTTTTTGGTTCTTGGAAAACTTTACCTTCAGTTTTTTGTGGCTTTTTTCCTGCTGTCAGCCAGTAACTTGTACTGGAGCTTGTTTGTCTTGTCGTGGGACGTGTTGGATTCTTTGTTTTGTCTCTGGTGTTAGTGTCCTCGACAAACAGACTTTCTCTTCCTTACGGCAATTCCATAGGACGTTCATGTAAGTTATGTTCTCAGAATATGTTCACAAGTCATCAATGCTAATTTGCTGATCGGACTGATGAATTTCTGTAATATTTGCTATAAAGTAATCGATGCGCATGACTTCACTTGCATTAACAGAAGGCATGTGTGAGAGAGTAATTTGTGTGCATTTCTGTTATTAAAATTCTTACAACACTTTGTAATGGGGTTGGTTTGTATGTCATCTTGAACTGTACTTCGAGCTCCAGTACAACTCTTCACCTTATAACTTACTCCAGCATATTAGATTAGATTAGAATGAGGCTATAGGAACGAATCTTCTGGCCCATTCTTGGGTCGGATAATTACTTCGATAATTATTCGGTTGTTTACCCAAGTCCCATGCCGTATTTCTAGCCGCGTCAACCATGTCGGTAGCGGGATTCGAACCCGGGTCTTTCCGCTCGCAAGCAGATTCGCTCACCAGTCGACCAAGCTGGTGATGAATTCTCTCATCATTGTTTTGCATGTGAGCATTGCTCATGTGACAAGTACAGTAACATCCCAGCTCTGTAGGTTGTTGTCATGGGAAGCCATGCTGCGAAATTGAGCTAGGCTCTACCACCAAGATTGGTCAAAATAACTCGATTATCTTCCAGTTTTTTAAAATCCTTCATATCAAAATTGAGGCTTCTATTCGAAATGATTTGGACGTTTTTGTTCAGGCGTTTATTCTTATATGTCAGATTGTGAATTATTTGCTTAGTTGTGTTTATGAAGTGTGTTTTGTTATTACTAATTGTCAACAGTATCAAGAGTATTGATTAGAAGCAAAGAATTCGAAATTTTCTATGATTTTTCTATTTTTTGTATCGCTCGTTAACTTATCGTGTATCTTAGCAAATATTTATTGTTGGAGCTCTAGTTTTAATCAATTTGTTAGAATGATAGCTATAATAATGAACTTAATGTGAAGCATACACATACATGACATACATATCGTCTACGGTTAGAAATGAATAAAAATGTTACAAAATGAACAGCTTCTCGTATTGATAGATTTTTCTTAACGTTAATTTTTGTCTGGACGCTTGCTCATACTTGCAAAACACAAGTTTTTGAATAATTCATTTCCAGCT
Organism: Trinorchestia longiramus; assembly: GCA_006783055.1. Taxonomy (NCBI): domain Eukaryota; kingdom Metazoa; phylum Arthropoda; class Malacostraca; order Amphipoda; family Talitridae; genus Trinorchestia; species Trinorchestia longiramus. Next base: position 71,468 of record VCRD01002174.1, on the reverse strand, counting down.
CATACAGTACATCATTTACTGATACAAGCGCCAGGAAAACATATTTTTCAGCTATGATTGTTTTTCATTATGAATATTCTATAAGTAAATAATGTTTAGCTTTGTAATAACTACGATTACAACAGTATACTTTCTTGATGTCCATATTCTTCAATTGCTTCTTTTTAGCGAAATTCAAATTTTTCAAGAAAAGTTTGAAATGAAATAAAAATTCTACCCCACATCCTGCTTCTTGTCAGTGGTACCTGGTATGAATTAAAACTCTATTGTGGTCTTATTCATGTTCTCTTTAGCTGCAACGTTGCCAAAGAGCTAATTTTCTACTGAATATATTTACCAAGATGCAGGATCGCAATGGTTGTATTCATGTAAACGGATCAGCATTTCTCATTAATTTGTTTGCTGTTGTGTCATGCATAGCAACTTCAAAATTTCCTAGAATTCGCTTAACATTAACGATGCCTCTAATGCCTTCTGCTACGTTCCAAGTATTGCGTGGAAATGCCCTTGCTTAATTAAACACAGCAGTTCATTAATGCGGAGGCTGGTCACCGGTACGGTCGGCTTTACATTTGCCTTCTCACCTTGTTAGGATCTAGTTATTTTCAGACGGAACAAAATATTATGTACGTAGATTATCACTCACATGATAATGTCACTCAGACAACTTTTGAACGAGTCACAGAATGTGGGACCGAAATGAATGATTTCTAATGTAGTTCAGGAACTCAAGTAGTCCGGAATAAAATTAGGTGCTAGTTGATGCGAGCTGCTAACAGGGCTGAGGGGAATGCATCCGCTTTGATTATTTAGACCAGTGTTTCTCAAAGTGGTCCGTACCGCCCCCCTGGGGGCGTTGAGGAAATGCAAGGGGGCGGTAAGAGGGTACGCCTTGAATGGGGAGCGTATATTACTGCATAATATACAGTAATATAATCATTAGGGGGCGGTGGAAAATCAAATAGTGTCCTAAGGGGGCAGTGATTGAAAAAACTTTGAGAAACACTGATTTAGACTCTTTTTCGATGAAAAGTAGCGAGCCATAGCTCGTTAAATCCGCTATTATTAATATTGTCTTTGTCGTATAGTTTACTCTTTCACAATAAATATTTGAATGGGACGTAGAAGATTTTTAATTGGTAGTGCTGCTGTAGTAGCAAGCAAGGGTCATGCATACAATGACGTCATCGAGATGACAGATACGGAGGTCAAGTTCTGTTCAACATTCTTGAGCTGAAATACTCTTCGTAATATTCTTTATTTTTTATACTTTCAAAGGTGAACACCAAATGGATTGAAACTTAGATGAATTATGAAACGTAAGAAAAGTTTTATTTTCTTTGCAGTGGGATTTGAATCTCTTGGGACTCATATGTGTAATTTTTGCTATATTTTTGATTTGATATTTTGGTCAGTTGTTGGAATAGAAATTACGAGTGGGTATCAAAATTTTCGTTTGTTTATGACTCTGATATTTTGTGATCAAACATTCACGCTGTGAATCATCAATTAGTTTTCCTAGGGCTTTATTTATGCAAGATGTCTCATAAAATAGGGAAATTTTTAAATTAAAGTCTCTGTGACTTTCATGCTTCTATAATATTATTGATTTTATAAATACAACTTGTGCTTAGTGTTTTTCTACACGAATTACGTTCCTCAACAGCAAAAGTATGCTCTCTACATCCATTTAATTCAATTGTAAATTCTTAAGGTACTGATCGATAAAGTGTCCTCTTCTTTGTTCTAAGAGAATTTTCTCTCTCCTTAAATAAGCAATGTCCGTGTTTATAATTTTAGATTAAGCGTTTAACTTCCCTGACTACTGATCTGTATCGGTTTTCAGTGGAATTCCCCATTCCGAAATGTTTCTTTTCGACATTCCTTGTGGTCTCAATTGAAGATTCCTGTCGACATGTGCTCAGTTTTATAAGAAATTACATTGTAGACAACGTCCTTCAAGTTACGGTGGCGTAGAAGCTGCTTCCGCTGACTCAGCTCTTTTTCAGTTGCTATTGGCACGAAGATTATCTGAGGAGCGTCTGATTTTATTGGCGTCACAAGCTAAGCTTTGGTCGCCATATTGGATTACAGGCTGGGATGTGCCTGGTGACTGTCAGCTGCTGATCGATGTCAGTTTTATAAGTTTCCATTGCCTGTCTTCTCCAGAGTCTCGTGTGCAATTCAGACTCCACAGAAAATAACTCATGATTTACGTGATGTATTTTGCCCTGCGTATTACACAGCGATTTATTGAAGGAATCTTCAGGTTTCAAGGGCAGCTTTGCTGAAGGGTTTATTTACGTCATTGAATTTTATTAGGAGTTTTGTGAACGATGTTAGTGATGTTCCTGGTCATTTTAATTTGTCATTTTTTGGATTGTACAGTTGATCTTGCCCACTATTTCATGTGTCGCTCTGGGTGTTGTTTGCAATCACTTCACTAAAAACGATTTCTATTTATTTTCGCACAGTCGTAGCTGGTTTTCAACACTAGTTTGATGAACGCCATCACTTTGTTCTTCCGACTGTTTTCAACCATTCAGGAGCTACAGCTTCATCTCATTACCTATGACAACACACACACATTACCTACACACACATTACCTACACACCTGCAAGGAACTCGGAAGCTGCGGGACAGCGAATCTGATTCATATTTCTTGATCATTTAAGTGTCAGGTGTCCGTATTTGCTGTGCGTCACAGCAGCTGCAGTTGCACCATGGGTTCAGCTGCACGACATCTGTGTGTTGCTGCAATTTTGTGTGTGTCGTGCAGCTGGACGGTATGTCAGAAAGCGTCATCCATCATGCGTGTGTGTGTATGTGTGTGTGTGTTGAACTTTCCCTTTTTGTTGAGGTAATCATTGATTTTGTTTAAGTGGAAAAATCTCACTAGTTTCTTTTGCATGTTGCACTCATTATCAATTGATTCAAAATAGATGCAAAATTTAAACCATTATTTGACTCAAATTCAGAAGTATTCCTGTTGAATCTATCAGTTTAGACAGATACAGTCCTATGTCTTGTACTGTACTACATTGTGCTCATGAGATCTTCAAGACAACTGTCGCTGAATTGAAATTTTTTCGTGGTATTCGTGTCATTTGAATGCTTGTAAAAAAGCGCAGTTTTAGCGTAAAAGGATCTCAGTCTCTCACATTGTGGCTAATGTTTGGACCATCAGGCATGGATCCAAGCTAATGCTTGGATTGCAGCCTGATGCAGGATTGTTGTCGCGATTTGAGACAACTTCCAGAAAATGGTGAGCAAAAGGCCACTTCCAGCCCAGCAAGCATTGATGGTAATGATCATTAAAGTACACAATATTGCAATGTAGGTAGCAGTTTTGGTACGCAAGCTCGGAACTGAAGGCAGTAAAGAGCTGGTGCAGATTTAGTGCTGTGTGACGCAGCAATGGAGAGTGCAAAGCAATTGAGTGCTGGCCGCCTTGCTGGACATCGTACACTTGTTCTGCTTAAAACTTTGTGCAGAGTTTCCTTCATTGCTGCTCTCTGATTCATTGTTACTGAGGGGAGGAGGGTGGACCAGACTGGTGGTGGTGTTGAGAGGTGCGTCAGTAGTAATGGTGGTGGTAGTTGTGGTGGTTACCATATCATATAATGCATGACCTCTGTACACTGCTGTGCGTTGAGTACGCCTGTGATAGTGATGACCTCTGTACAATACTGTGCGTTGAGTACACTTCCCTTCATAAAAACTTGTACTAAAGTTAGAGCAGTTTCCTGGCGCCGTCTGTTGGAGGCAGAACAGATTTTTTTATGTCAGCGTAAATTGAACAAAGCGTCCGCACCGCCTGGTACATCTGCCTGTCCATACGGAGGGAGGAATTGTTAGGGAGGAGTGGAGTGACTGCTGGAATAGTGGAGTGACTGCTGGAATAGTGGAGTGACTGCTGGAATAGTGGAGTGACTGCTGGAATAGTGGAGTGACTGCTGGAATAGTGGAGTGACTGCTGGAATAGTGGAGTGACTGCTGGAATAGTGGAGTGACTGCTGGGGAGGAATTGAGCTGCAAGTAGTTGAGGGTATGCAGTTGTGACGGTATTACAATCATGTTCTGGTTGAATGGCAACGAGTTTCCAGTGGAGTGGTCACGATGTTTTTAAAGTTTGAACAATTATTAGGGATTTTGCGTCTCAGTTCAGGAACGAGTAATTTATAATAAAAAATCTCCATTTTAGTAACGGACAATTTGGTTGTGCATCTGCCATTAGCACGTGTTGGGCCAGCGAGGTATTTAAAAAATGAAAGATCAATACGTAAACTACGGCTGTCAGTCAGGATATGTTTATCTTGTATAAAAGAGAGATTTAAGCAAGTAATTAATTAGCAACCACAGTATCACAAGCGCCCCTGTAGCTTTTTATAATATAACATATATTAATTAAGTCATAACTGTGCATTGGACATGCCTTTATCTTGAATTAATTACGGCCAAACATTAAATTATTCTGGCCTGTAACTTACAACCAAACTTTGCCGGGCTTTCCCTCAAGCCAGCAACTTGATGATGGCTCTCAATCTTGTTTTTGTGCTCCAATCAAGTGTCATAATGCTAGGTAAAATTACACAAATCTACACGAATGAGACCAACAAGATGAAAACATGAATTTTTACTCATTTCTTATTCGTCATAGAAACACGAGAGAGGTTTAGTTAAGTACATATTTTCTCTTATGTAACCATTGAAATAAATTTTCACGTTATTGTTTGATCTGAAATGTTGGAGGCAATCGTATGCATAACAAAACTCTATATACTAAAAATTCCATTCGTCTGTGTTTCGTCTTAAATAACGTAGAGCACGTTACAGTGCATTGCGTTACAGTGGTTACACATGACGCATTGTGTCACAGTGGTCACACATGACGCATTGTGTCACAGTGGTCACACATGACGCATTGTGTCACAGTGGCTACACATGACGCATTGTGTCACAGTGATCACACATGACGCATTGTACCAAATGTGTGTCATGCAGAGATTTTCGCTTCTACTCTTCTTTGAAACAACAATTTTTGTTTTGCCAGGACTGGTTAAAGTTTCAAATTCTGTAAAATAATATCTGCATATCTCAGACTCGAATGACGAAATACGGTTGTGAAAAATTTTCCCCAGCTTTATTCTTCGAAGCATCAATATCAAATTACATTAACAAGTTCTATTGAAGGTGTGTAGTAACATTCTGCCTCACGGTTGCAATGACTGGTTGGCATTGTTTTCACTGTCATGGATAGCCCAGTGAAGGAAGTGTGTCCGTTGTGAATGGTTTTGATGAATGTATTCTATGTTACATCCACTCCTTAATCCGTTAACAGCCAACGCCTTTTTTACGACCCGTTTTATATAACTTAGATGACTAGGAAGTTATATATAACATTTTTATGTGACTAAAATGTGACAAACTCCATTGAGACTATTCTTAAATTCATCCATCACAGCTGTGAGTGTTGTAGAATAGTTAAATAATCAGTATTTTCCAGAATTTTATTCCGGCCCTAATTTAAACACCAGACTTGGACTAAGTTAAATATTTGAAGCAAAATCCGTAGACTAACTCCTGATAAAATTAAAGTCGCGCAATCTAAATTAACACTTAGAGCATCAGTTGTACCACCGTCGATTGTGATAATTAACTGCATTAACCCGTGACTGCATTAAGTCATAAATTAGCAGTTATCTTTATAATTTAATATTGAATATTGTCTACACATTACCTTGAGATATGAAGTGCAAATTATCACCGACCATGCAGCCCATGGTCTACTCTATGCTGACGTGACATGCAGAGTCACCTGCTGTTTGTGAGGCTATTTTTGAACATTCATTTGTTGAGCTCGTGCTTCCCAAGCCTGAGGATTATAAAGTCTCTCATTTATCTTCGTTATGCTCGTGTAATTCTGGCTCACGTCTTTCCTTGTGAACTAAATTAATTCCCATCCACCTTTCATCATCTCAGTCGCTTTGGTTATGGGAGTTTTAGCTGGGCCGTTTTCTCTCCTGATTTTTAGTTTCAATTTACTTAGGTTAGAAGTTTTGAAAGTAATAATCTTCTATTATATCGATCCAGAGGCTTATCCGTGTGATAGTAATTCTATTCTAACGTCAGATCACAACTTGTTAAATCTTACAGTTTTGGGTCACTAAACAATAGCCAACACTTGTAAAAAAGGTCAATTTGGTATGGATGTTGGCACCCAAACTGATCCCAATACTGGACGATGCCAGCATCTTGCTGTGTTATCTTGAATCCAGCAGGCCGACCAAGCTGGTGTGTCACCACCAGCTTGGTCGACTGGTGAGCGAATCCGCTTGCGAGCGGGAAGACCCGGGTTCGAATCCCGCTGCCGACATGGTTGACGCAGCTAGAAATACGACATGGGACTTGGGTAAACAACCGAATAATTATCGAAGTAATTATCCGACCCAAGAATGGGCCAGAAGGTTCGTTCCTATAGCCTCATTCTATTCTATTCTATTCTGTTCAACCTCCACTGCGTTGTGTGGCCTCATCACTCCTGTCTCATCACTCCTGTCTCATCACTCCTGTCTCATCACTCCTGCCTCATCACTCCTGTCTCATC